>JAKWIY010001281.1:0-22636 GCA_027704805.1 Solanum corneliomulleri | reverse complement strand
GATCATGTCCTAGTTATGAAATAAGAGAGAACATAAGAAGTTGGAGCACATTTTGACATTACAATCTCGTTGTGTTTTAATTTAAATAGTTTCAGCTCACGTGTCTTGCATATAAGTTGAGCGATCGGTACACTACTTTTTAAAAATTCATCTATTAAATTATGTCTTTGACTTTATATATGAAAGACATACAATAACATACAAGTTTTTGTGAATATTATCAATATGATCATATAGTGAGTTGTTTGATGATGATTGTACATATATTATGCATCAATCTTAGCAAGGTATCTATCTGGGGCATTAGCAATATTTTTCTAGGTGTTGGGTTTTAAGAATGTTACAGGAAATGAAGGGTTGTGACTCTCGTGAAGGGTTGTGACTTTGTCAAAGAGTTGTGACCTCTAAGAAATGTTGTATCTTTTCTAGAGGGTTGTTACCATTGGTAAGATTGTGCCTTTTCCAAAGGGTTGCATGTGACCTTTCTAAAAGATTGTCTTTCTCTAAAAGGTGTTGAACTATAACCTTTGTCGGCTATAAATAGAGATGATCCTCCGTAATAACTATGTACCCATACCATTCACAATTTGTCCATTTTTCTTGTATAAGTTTCATAGTAGGTTTTTAAGTACAACTTTGTTGTGTACCTCGATAAAGTTCGCACTCCAACAGGCATCATAACGTTTTCCAAGCAATCAACAGGTTTTAGGAGCATTAACATATTAAGTTTATAAAAACCTTTTGCAAATAGATCAAATGGCTTGTATGATCTACTTAGGTCGTGCAAAGACTTGTAACTAGAATATTTGCATGGAAAACAAGATATGTTCGCCTAACTGAGTTCTGCCAGCATAAGATAGAAATCTAGTGGTCCAACTTAAAATTTTTCTCAACACATCTTATAAAATGATCAATTACAGAACATGATACATCACTTTCTCTTTGACTTACCTATTGAGATCTTTTGATTTTATATTTATCAATTAGTTGTCTAACCATGAATGAAAGATATGTATCTCACTTTTAATTGTTATGATTTAGCATTGATATATTGTTCATACAAGTACTTTTTATATATAAGATGTAGTATTTAAAGAACTATACAAACAATAAACTAGCAGATTTGGACAGTTGGCCCCAAGTCTTGCTCAAGCACCTTAAACAACACTTATACATTATCGATCATATTTAAGGATATACACTAAGGTCATGTTATCTCCTGGATTGGCTAGTTTAGGTCGATATGATCCCCCGTATTAATTATACACCCATACAATCCACAAATTGTCCCTTTTTCTTGCATAAGTTTCATAGTAGGTTTTCAAGAATCACTTTCTTGTATACCTCTACGAAGTTCACACCTCCAACGGATTTGGGGCAACATAACATTTCCAAAGAAATTAATACTTTCTAGGGGCATCAACACATTAAGTTCATAAAAAAATTTTGCACGTTGAGCCAATGAATTGTACGATCTTCTTAGGTTGTGAGAAAACTTGTGACTAGAATATTTCTATGGCAAATGAGATACTTTTGCCTAACTGAAAATCTAGTGTTCTAACTTAAAATTCTTCTCAACACATTTTATAAATAGGAAAGATTAAAAAATGAGTAAAATCTTTCTCTCTGATAATGATTGAATAAATAACCCTAATAACAGACTACATTATCAAGCTAACTATAAAAATTCATAGAAACTTAAGTTCACATTAAGTTTGTTGGAGCAAATAGGTTTATAGGCTTTCTTTATGTATGTTTTCACCATAGAACCTTTTTACATGCCCTTCCTATTTTTGATACCACTATTGATAGCTCTTCTTGTAACAAAGTTGTATGATATATTTGCACCTGTTATTAAAATCATCACATGTGACAATCTTGTTGTGATCATCTTTTATATGATATTTTATTATATATAAATGCTCCTTTAAAAAAGTACCTATTTATCCTCTATGAAACATTTTTTGTTTACCTACTATACATTTCAACAATCAGCAAAATGCATACACACTTAATACATACCAAATCATGTATAAGTTTATGTTATTTTTTTATACATAACGGAATTGAATTAGATATTTCACATAGAAAAATCTATTTTCTATGATAAATAATAAATTAGTTGATTGCATAATAATTTTATTTTGTGCAGAAAAATGAAGAAACTTCTACAAGTGGTACACAAAGCTTTCAAGGGCACAAGTCTGACTCGACTTTGTTAAAAAGCTACGAGCATTACTGAGAATCTTGCCAATCAAGATGTGGAAAAAGATAGGTGATGTCGTATTATAAATATTTATATATTTAATCAAATTACTTTTAAGGCAATTTTTGATAATTATTCTTGAAGGAAACTCTATAACAATCCATATGAACCCTTTTTAAAAAAAATTAAATTCACCTTTTGAAGTAAGTTAAAACTCTAAGAAGTTTATACTATCAATTTTACCTATAAACATTGTGTGCAGTGTCTAACATGCGTATTGATTTTTGTATATTGTAGGGTTCATTTCAATGACAATTACGGGACCTAGGGAACACTGGAATTTGCAATGAAGAGGAAATGAAGATCATAATTTATGTTGATTATGATTTTAAGAAAGTTTATTTTGATGACGTAAAATGATATTTGATATAGTTTTTTGACGATCATGTCCTAGTGATGAAATAAGAGAGAACATAAGAGTTTGGATTACATTTCGACATTACAATCTCGTTGTTTTTATTTAAATAGTTTCAACTCACGTGTCTTGCACGTATAAGTTGAGCTATCGGTACACTACATTTTAAAAATTAATCTATTAAATTATGTCTTTGACTTTATATATGAAAGACACAAAATAACATACATGTTTTTGTGAATATTATCAATATGATCATATAGTGAGTTGTTTGATGATGATTGTACATATATTATGCATCAATCCTAGCAAGGTATCTATCTGGAGCATTAGCAATATTTTTCTACGCTATGGGTTTTAAGAGTGTTACAGTAAATGAAGGGTTGTGACTCTCCTGAAGGGTTGTGACTTTGCCAAAGAGTTGTGACCTTTAAGAAATGTTGTATCTTTTCTAGAGGGTTGTGACCATTGGAAAGATTGTGCCTTTTCCAAAGGGTTGCATGTGACTTTTCAAAAAGATTGTCTTTTTTCTAAAAAGTGTTGACCTATAACCTTTGTCGGCTATAAATAGAGAGAATTTCTCTTATTTTTTTGCATATAATTCCTCCCTTCTTCTGTATACATTTCTTACAAAACAAATTTTGTAGTAGAAAAAATTAAGAAAGTGAGACTGGTGGTACGTACATGTGAAGACTTGGAGCCAATATGCATCATTAAGGAGGTGTGAGAAGTTTGAAGAGATGTATAGGTAAACAAAGATGAAACTTGGGGGGGGGGGAGGTAATTAGGGACACTGTACCGCTTCTTCAACTTACTAAGGATCCCTAAGATAAAGTTAAAAAGCATAATAAGGTAGCAGAGTGTTGTAGTATGATTTAGTGTGTATGTATTATCTTATTTACCTAATTTTCACTATCACATTTTGCTTCATTTGTTTATTTATCCAGCTAGCTATTTTGTTGCTAAATTATTTTCTTTCTATGATGCTTTGATTACATTTATTTTACATTAATGGCCTATCTAGAACAACTTTTCTACCCTACAAAGATAGAAATAATGTCTTGATAATCTTACCTTTGTTAATCTAACTTATAAAATCACAACTGATATATTGTTATTGTTTGTATTCTTTATTTAAACTAGGCACGAAGTTTAATATTTGGGATAAAATGTTGTCTAGTTTAAACCATATATATTTCAAATTAGATAAAACTAATTTCGATATTGTTTTTACTATTTCAGTCTTTAAAACCAACCTATACATATTAATAGGAGATTTGGTTCCCTGTTTAAATTACTGAGGAACATATAGTATTTAGAAATTAATTATTTTAATATCAATATTTTTTGTGTGTATCATTTTTATGTATTTGGTGAATTTTCCATCTTGCTACAAAACGTACAGTAAGTCTTCTTATAATATTGAATATTGAATACTTTTGTAATGTACGTTATTTTTCGTTGACATGCCAATATTGAAAAACTTTTGTGATGTATTTTGTTTTTCTATTTAGAGCTCATTGTATATCATAAATTTTTATTATTTTCAGATAATTGAATATTCATTATATTTTTTGTTTTATAACTAACGTATATTATTTAAAAATATTTCATTTAATATATATTTTTTAATTATACTCATTGGCTGGAGTGGCACCCACACTTATCCTATAATGTGAGCGAACCAACCAATCAAAACCCCAACATTTCAACCATAATGAACAAAATACAATGCAGAAGACTTAAACTCATTAATGAAAATCAATTAAATAACTTCTAAAAACTCAACAACTATTATTATCCCCAAAATCTGGAAGTCATCATCACAAGAACATCTATCCTCAAATTACTAAAACTAAGAGTATCTATGAAAGCTAAAATAAGTAAAAGCTAGTCCATGCCGGAATTTCGAGGCATCAAGACATGAAGAGGAAGATCCAGTCCAAGCTAGAAGCAATAGCTCACCCTGAAATCTGGCTTGATGAAGACAAGCTAGAGTTGCGGTTGAGTTGAAGACGACGGTACGTTTGCTGCACTCCACAATTAACAAAGAAAAAGAATACAAGTAGGGGTCAGTACAAAGCACAAAAACTGAGTAAGTATCATCGATTAACTCAAAATAGAAAACAGTATATATCAGATAATATCATAAAATCAACTACAATACTCAACAGGTAGCAACATCAAGTACTATAATCATTAATAAGTAACGCAAAGTACACCCATGAGGACTCAAGCCTCAATACCATACTCATTTGGGAATTGGTTCTTTAGATTGAGTATATTAGCATATTTCAAGATTCATTATCTTTATTCCTCTCGTGTTGGTACGTGACACTCCGCTCCATATACTATCCTGGTGTCAGAACGTGACACTCTGATCCTCATATACTATCCCGGTGTCGGAACGTGACACTCCGATCCTCATATACTATCTTGGTGTCGGAACGTGACACTCCGATCCTCATATACTATCCTGGTGTCCGAACGTGACACCCGATCCATATACTATCCTGGTGTCGGAACGTGACACTCCGATCCTCATATACTATCCTGGTGTCGGAACGTGACACTCCGATCTTCATATACTATCCTGGTGTCGGAACGTGACACCCGATCTTCTATTACTATCCTGGCGTCACAACTTGACACCCGATCCCCTAATCTCACTACTTTAGTTCATCAAGCCTTCTTTTATACCAAAGCATCATCATTAACAAAGTAGATTAGGGTTTAAGATTCAATAGCCTCATCATGCTTATTTTATCACAATTATATAATCACATTCATGCAAGCATACAATTAAGCATATAGAAGGGTTTACAATACTACCCAATACATATCATTCGCTATTAAGAGTTTACTATGAAATAGCATAAACCATAACCTACCTCCACCGAAGAATTGTGATTAAGAAAGCAAATCCTCAAATCTTTGCTATCCTCTTCGTTTCCCTCTTCTCTCGATCGTTCCCCCTCTCTTCTTCTTTCTATTTTTTCTTATTCTAACCCTCTTTCTTTTACCCTAATTAGCATATAATTTAGTATAAAGATGACAATGTGACCCACTAATTAATTCAAGGTTATCTCCTTTAACCCCCAAGAAATCGAATTATTAATATTCAACTACTAACTTTATAATTATAAGCAGGAATAGTCCAAAACGCCCCTTAAAATATTTAACAGAAATCTGAACCAGCCAGGGTTACGCAGCCTGTGACGGCCCGTCATGCCTGCGACGGTCCGTCCTGCTGCTTCCGTCACAGAGTTCAGAGACTAAATTTCCCTAAGGGTCTGTGACGGCCCGTCACGCCTGTGACGGTCCGTCCTGCCATTTCTTCGCGAAGTTCAGAGAGTCGATCTCAGTAACCAATTTTCAGCATTCTAAGTGTTTTGGAACGAGACCCCCTCAACGGTCCATCGTGCCTATGATGGTGCGTCGTGGGATCCGTCGTCTCAGCCATTTTTCCAGAAACAAAATCTGCTGCTCAAAACGACTAAACAGGTCGTTACAATAGATACCAATTTACCCATCGTTCGTCCTCGAACGATCACAAGAAAAGGAACAAGGGTGAAAAGGAGTACCTGAATCTGTAAAAAGATGTGGGTATCTTTCTTGCATATCAGCCTCCTTCTCCCAAGTGGACTCTTCAACCGGCCGATTCTTCCATTGAACCTTGATGGATGCAATCTCCATCGACCTCAACCTGCGGATCTCTCTATTTATAATAGCAACAGGTTCCTCCTCATAAGACAAATTCTCATCAAGCAGAACCGAATCCCAACGGATGATATAGTTTCCATCCTCATGGTATCTTTTCAACATAGACACATGAAACACCGGATGCACTCCTCACAGCCCTGGAGGCAAGGCTAATTCATTAGCTACCTCCCCCACGCGCTTCAAAACTTCAAAGGGACCAATATACCTTGGACTAAGCTTACCTCTTTCACAAAACCGCATCACCCCTTTCATGGGCGAAACCTTCAACAAGACTTGTTCACCCTCCATAAACTCCAAGTCTCTAACCTTTCGATCTGCATATTCCTTTTGACTGCTTTGAGCCGCTAAAAGCTTTTCTTGAATAGATTTCACCTTCTCTAATGAATCCCTCAAAAGGTCAGTACCCCAAGGTCTAACCTCAAATGCATTAAACCAACCAATGGGAGACCTACATCTCCTCCCATACAGTGCCTCAAATGGGGCCATACCAATGCTTGAGTGATAGCTATTATTGTATGAGAATTCTGCTAAGGGTAAGAAGTTATCCCAATGACCACCAAATTCTATCACACATGCACGAAGCATATCCTCCAACACTTGAATCGTTTGCTCAGACTGACCATCGGTTTGAGGGTGAAATGCCGTACTAAGATCCAACCTAGTACCTTATTCAGCATGCAATGTTTTCCAAAACTTAGAAGTAAACTGCTTACCTCTATCTGATATGATGGAGAGTGGAACCCCATGCAATCGAACAATTTCTGAGATATAGAGTTTGGCTAACTTCTCTGCATTGTAGGTCACCTTGACCGGAATGAAGTGAGCAGACTTAGTTAATCTGTCCACAATTACCCAAATGGAATCAAATTTTCCCATTGTCTTTGGAAGACCAACCATGAAGTCCATTGCAATTCTCTCCCACTTCCATTCGGGGATGAGCATTCTCCGAAGTGTTCCTCCGGGCCTCTGATGTTCATACTTTACTTGCTGACAATTTGGACATTTGGCAACAAAATCAACAATGTCGCGCTTCATTCTACTCCACCAAAAGTGTTGCTTTAGGTCATGGTACATCTTGGTTGTACCAGGATGTATAGAATATCCGGAACTATGAGCCTCTGTGAGGATGGTGTGGATCAAATCATCAACACGGGGCACACATACCCTTACCTTAATCCTCAAAACACCTTCCTAATCAATTATTGCCTCTTTGGTTTCTTCTCGCAACACCATATCCCAAATTCGGCTTAGTTCTCATCAGTAAACTACTTTCACTTAATCTTGTCAAGGAAGGAAGATCTTGCCTCCACACAAGACAAAAATCCTCCCTTCTCATTTACTTCTAACCTCATAAGGTCATTAGTCAGAATCTGAACTTCTCTAGCCAATGGGCGTCTAGAAACTTGCAAGTGAGCTAGACTTCCCATGCTTCCTGCCTTTCTACTTAAAGCATCTTCCACAACATTAGCTTTTCCCGGATGATACAGAATAGTGATATCGTAGTCCTTAAGTAGTTCCATCCATCTCCTCTGTCTCAAATTCAAATCTTTCTGAGAAAGGACAGTAAAGACATAGTGTAGGCTACGATGATGATCCGTATAGACTTCACACTTAACCCCATATAAATAGTGCCTCCATTGCTTTAATGCAAATACTACCGCGGCCAACTCCAAATCATGGGTCGGGTAATCACGTTCGTGCACCTTTAATTGCCTTGAAGCATAAGCAATTACATTCTTCTCTTGCATTAACACTGCACCCAAACCCGAATAGGATGCATCACAATAGACAATGAAATTCTTACCTTCCATTGGCAAGGTGAGAATGGGTGCAGTAGTCAACAAAGTCTAGAGCTTCTGAAAGCTTTCTTCGCACTCATCCGACCATACAAATGGAACATTCTGCTTAGTCAAGCTTGTCAATTGGGAAGCAATAGAAGAGAACCCCTTGACAAATCGGCGGTAGTAGCTAGCTAAAACAACAAAGTTCCTTACCTCTGTAACATTAGTAGGTCTTTCCGAACTCTTCACTGCTTCAATATTAGATGGATCCACCATTACTCCATCCTTAGAAACTACGTGCCCTAAGAAGGACACTGAATCTAGCAAAAACTCACACTTGGAGAATTTGGCATAAAGCTTTTTCTCCCTTAACATCTCCAATACAATTCTCAAGTGCTCCTCATGTTCTTTCTTGCTCTTTGAGTATACCAGTATATCATCAATGAATACAATGACAAAGAGATCCAGATATGGCTTAAAAATTCCATTCATCAAGCGCTGAAGAAGCAGCGAGGGGCATTCGTAAGCCCAAAAAGACATTACTAAGAACTCATAATGCCCATACCTGGTCCAAAAAGCAGTCTTGGGCACATCTGTTGCCCGTATTTTCAATTGATGGTAACCGGATCTCAAATTGATTTTTGAGAAGGTACAAGCACCTTGTAATTGATCGTACAAATCATCAATGCGAGGAAGAGGATACTTGTTCTTAACAGTTACCTTATTCAGTTGTCTGTAATCTATGCACATCCGAAAGCTTCCATCCTTCTTCTTCACAAACAAAACAGGAGCACCCCAAGGGGATGCACTTGGTCTAATGAAACCTTTACCTAACAACTCTTGAAGTTGGGTCTTTAATTCCCTTAACTCCGCGGGAGCCATTTTATAAGGGGGTATAACAATGGGGCGAGTACCCGGTTCCAGATCAATGCAAAAATCAATATCTCTATCCGGTGGCATACCAGGAAGGTCTGCAGGAAACACATCCAGAAACTCACTGACTATCGAAACCGACTCAATTGAAGGTACTTGGGTAGTATCATCCCTGAGGTGTGCCAATATAGCTAAACACCCTTTACTACCCATTCTCTTTGCACGAAGAAAGGAGATAATACGAACTGGAGTGGAAGTGTAGTCACCCTCCCACACTAACGGATCTGTCCCAGGCTTGGCCAATGTTACAATTTTTGCATTACAATCTAAGATTGCAAAATTCGGAGAAAGCCAAGTCATACCCAGAATTACATCGAAGTCAATCATTTCTAAGATAACCAAGTCTACATGAGTATTGCTCCCCACAAAAGTCACCAGACCTGACCTATATACCCTCTCAACTATCACAGACTCACCCACCGGAGTAGACACACGAATAGGCATGTCAAGCAATTCACAAGGTAAATTAAGACCAGTAGCAAATGAAGAAGATACATATGAAAATGTGGAGTCAGGATCAAATAATACAGAAGCCATGCAATCACAAACCAAAAGATTACGTGTGATAACAGCATCATATGTCTCCGCTTCAGACCGCCCGAGGAAAGCGTAACAATGGGCCCTATCGCCTGTCTGCCCGTTGCCCCTACCATGTTGTGCTGTAGTGTCTCCAATTTGCCCGTCACCCCAGACGTTTTGGTGACCACCATTACCTCGACCACCACGTCCTCCAGAATGACGGCCTCTTCTATGACCACCTCTACCTCTGACTATGGGAGGTCTATAACTCTGTTTTGGACAATACCTCTTAATGTGTCCAGTCTCCCCACATCCATAACACTCTCTGGATTCAAGCATCGGTCTCTGTGAGAATGACGAAGTTTGGGAATAACCTCGAACCTCAGAGAAATGTTGACCGGTCTGAGGTGGACCCCCAACTACAGTCTGTAGCAAAGACTGAATGGGTCGGACTGGATAACCTCCTGAACCTTGCCCTCTGAAGTAAGAACCATTAAACTCACCTCTCTTACGAAACCTTTTAGATGCCGATGCCATGGTGAAGTCATCTGGCTTCACTCCCTCCACCTCTATCACAAAGTCTACCACTTCTTGAAAGGATTTTGCTGTAGCCACTATCTGTAAGGCTGAAATCCGCAATTCTGACCTCAACCCCTTCACAAAACGGCGAATCCGCTCTTGTGGACTGAAACAAAGTTGGGTGGCATACCTGGATAATGCACGAAACTTAGCCTCATATGCAGTAACTGAAATCCTGTCTTGCTCTAGGCTCAAGAACTCATCTCTCCTCCTATCCCTCAAGGTCCGGGGGATATACTTCTCCATTGAATAAGTTAGAGAACAACGCCTAAGTCATAGGTGGTGCTTGTGCGGGCTGACACTCAACATGTGACCGCCACCACATTTTGGCATTTCCCTGAAACTGATAGGTTACAAACTCAACCCCAAATCGTTCCACTATGCCCATTTTATGTAATAACTCATGACAGTCAACCAGAAGATCGTAGGCATCCTCAGATTCAGCACCATTGAAGACTGGAGGTTTCAATTTCAAGAACTTACTGAAAAGTTCATGTTGATCACTTGTCATTATAGGCCCTGTAGTCAGACGAGGAAACGTGCCTATTTCCAATGAGGCATCCATGCGGGGAGCCACAGTAGCTTCATGTTGTACCTCCGAAACCTAAGGTGCTGGTGCAGAAAACACAGGAGGTGTCTGGCCTTGATCAGATAAACCGCTAAGGTAGGGAAGAACCTGATTAATCATCTCTGGGGTGGTAATTCCTCATTCTGCACTTGTTCATCGTCCCTTTCCTCACCCTCTCTTACTACTTCCTCAGTCGGTGGAGGAGTCACCGCCCTAGTACCAGATGGGCTAGGTGCTTGTCCTTTTCCTCTAGAGGACATCCTCCCACGACCTCTTCCACGGCCTCTTGCCACTACTCCTCTTCGAGCTACAGCCCAGTGGCTGGCTCAGACGCATCTTGTCTTGCCGGTGTTGGTGTTGGCGCAGTTTTTGCTCTAGTTCTAACCATCTGCGAAATAGAGTGAAGATGGTCAGATACCAATTTGTATCACCTAGATACCAGTTGGATCCAAGTAATAGCACGAAAGAAAGAAAGAAAGAATGAAATTTTCCTAAAGTCTTATAGCCTCTCAAAGAAAAGTAAAGGCGTCCCCCTACCGTTCCTTAAGACTCTACTAGACTCGTTCTTGTGTGATGAGACCAACGAACCTAATGCTCTGATACCAAGTTTGTCACGACCTAAATCGAGCCGCGAGTGGGACCCACACTTATCCTACTATGTGAGCGAACCAACCAATCTAATCCATAACATTTCAACCATAATGAACAAAATACAATGCAGAAGACTTAAACTCATTAATCAAATTAATTAAATAACTTCTAAAAACTCAACAACTATTATTATACCCAAAATCTGGAAGTCATCATCACAAGAACATCTATCCTCAAATTACTAAAACTAAGAGTATCTAAGAAAGCTAAAATAAGTAAAAGCTAGTCCATGCCGGAATTTCGAGGCATCAAGACATGAAGAGGAAGATCAAGTCCAAGCTAGAAGCAATAGCTCACCCTGAAATTTGGCTTGATGAAGACTGGCTAGAGTTGCGGTTGAGTTGAAGACGACGGTACGTTTGCTGCACTCCACAATTAACAAAGAAAAAGAATACAAGTAGGGGTCAGTACAAAGCACAAGTACTGAGTAAGTATCATCGGCCAACTCAAAATAGAAAATAGTATATATCAGATAATATCATAAAATCAACTACAATACTCAACAAGTAGCAGCATCAAGTACTATAATCATTAATAAGTAACGCCAAGTACACCCATGAGGACTCAAGCCTCAATACCATACTCATTTGGGAATTGGTTCTTTAGATTGAGTATATTAGCATATTTCAAGATTCATTATCTTTATTCCTCTCGTGTCGGTACGTGACACTCCGCTCCATATACTATCCTGGTGTCGGAACGTGACACTCCGATCCTCATATACTATCCTGGTGTCGGAACGTGACACTCTGATCCTCATATACTATCCAAGTGTCGGAACGTGACACTCCGATCCTCATATACTATCCTGGTGTCGGAACGTGACACCCGATCCATATACTATCATGGTGTCGGAACGTGACACTCTGATCCTCATATACTATACTGGTGTCAGAACGTAACACTCTGATCCTCATATACTATCCTGGTGTCGGAACGTGACACCTGATCCTCTATTACTATCCTGGTGTCGGAACATGACACCCGATCCCCTAATCTCACTACTTTAGTTCATCAAGCCTTCTTTTATACCAAGGCATCATCATTAACAAAGTAGATTAGGGTTTAAGATTCAATAGCCTCATCATGCTTATTTTATCACAATTATATAATCACATTCATGCAAGCATACAATTAAGCATATAGAAGGGCTTACAATACTACCCAATACATATCATTCGCTATTAAGAGTTTACTATGAAATAGCATAAATCATAACCTACCTCCACCGAAGAATTGTGATTAAGCAAGTAAATCCTCAAATCTTTGCTATCCTCTTCGTTTCCCTCTTCTCTCGATCGTTCCCCCTCTCTTGTTCTTTCTAATTTTTTTTTCTTATTCCAACCCTCTTTCTTTTACCCTAATTAGCATATAATTAAGTATAAAAGATGAAAAAGTAACCCACTAATTAATTCAAGGTTATCTCCTTTAACCCCCAAGAAATTGAATTATTAATATTCAACTACTAACTTTATAATTATAAGCAGGAATAGTCCAAAACGCCCCTTAAAATATTTAACAGAAATCCGACCCAGCCAGAGTTACGCAGCCTGTGATGGCCCGTCATGCCTGCGACGGTCCATCCTGCTACTTCCGTCACGGAGTTCAGAGACTAAATTTCACTAAGGGTCTGTGACGGCCCGTCACGCCTGTGACGGTCCGTCCTGCCATTTTGTCGCGAAGTTCAGAGAGTCAATCTCAGTACCCAATTTTCAGCATTCAATGTGTTTTGGAACGAGACCCCCTCGACAGTCCGTCGTGGGATCCGTCGTCTCAGCCAGTTTTTCCAGAAATAAAATCTGCTGCTCAAAACGCCTAAACAGGTCGTTACATTAACAAACGTATCCAGAGTGCTTTAAAGCATGTATGCATTTTAAAAATTCAACTAGATATATGGATCAAATACTACATAATTAATTTTTTTCTTATAAAATAAAATATCTATTATTATAAAAACTATATAAGTAACTCAGCTAGAATATTGGTTTTGAAAGATTTGAAAGATATTTAATTACTTAAAATTCAACTATTGCATCAACATAATGATATTTTTTATTTAAATAATTATTTCATTTATAATTGAAATCAATTGATGTTATACATAATAATTTTTATTTGTAGGCATACAATTCATGCGCGACACAGATACACTAAACTAGTCAATCAAATGTGAACATATTTACTAGCAAGAAGATTTCCCACAAAAAAAAAGTAAAAAATATCACTAACCTTTAAAGGAAAAAATTTAAATCTATTAAATATCTAATAAAGTGGGTGTTTGGATTGACTTGAAAGTTGGTCAAACCTTTTTTAAAGTAATTTTTTTTACTTCTGAATGTGATTGAGAAATATTTTTTGACTTAAATGTCATTTCAGATTATCTTTATATAATATGATAAGCCAATCTATTCTTCTATAATTTCATGGTAAGAGAGGCAAATATAAGGAATAGACTTCTCTATTAAGTAATATTTAGGACTAATTATTGTGAGAAAGATGAATGATGCAGGTGCAAGGGGTAAATGTGCAGCATGTAAGTACTAAGAAAAAAACAGTGAAGTCATGGGAGAATGTCCGTTAGCTCCATTTTTTCCATCCAATAAATTTGAAGATTTCAAATGTTAGTCGACTTTACAAAGTAAGCACTATCATAGAGATGCTTAATTCTGTTGCTGATAATGAGAAAAAGGCAAAAATGGTTGAAACCCTAATTTTAGAGGCTAAGATTAGATCTGAAAATCCTGTGTATGGGAGCATTGCCATTCAAAATAAATTGAAGTTACAAATTGAAGAAACTATGAAGGAGATTGATTTAGTGAAGAAAACAACCGATTATTTCAAAGAATTGCGTAAAAGAGCATTCTGCCCCAAGGTAAATTTTTCTTTAATTTCCATTTGATTTTCTCTATATATACATATATCTTAATGAGTTTCTCCTATTTTATTTGAAGTTCACTGTCAATCTTTTTGACTTACCAATTGATCTTTTGATTTTATATATATGAATTAGTTTTCAAAACATGAACCTATGATATGTATTATAACTTTTCATTGTTATGATTTAGTATCAACATGTCATTCATACGAGTACTTTTCTATGTACAAAATTTAGTATTTAAAGAATTTTACTAACAAAAAACTAGCAGATTTAGACATCGTGGTCAAAGCCTTGGTCAAGCACCGTAAAAACAATCAATACATTATCTATCATAATTCAGGATACACATTAAGGTCGTGTAATCTCGAGGCCTGGCTAGTTTAGGTTGAGATGATCCTCCGTAATAACTGTGTACCCATACCATTCACAATTTGTCCTTTTTTCTTGTATAAGTTTCATAGTAGGTTTTTAAGTACAACTTTGTTGTGTACCTCGATAAAGTTCGCACTCCAACAGGCATCATAACGTTTTCCAAGCAATAAATTGGTTTTTAGGAGCATTAACATATTAAGTTTATAAAAATCTTTTGCAAATAGATCAAATGGCTTGTATGATCTACTTAGGTCGTGCAAAGACTTGTAACTAGAATATTTGCATGGAAAACAAGATATGTTCTCCTAACTGAGTTCTGCCAGCATAAGATTAAAATCTAGTGGTCCAACTTAAAATTCTTCTCAACACATCTTATAAAACAATCAATTACAGAACATGATACATCACTTTCTCTTTGACTTACCTATTGAGATCTTTTGATTTTATATTTATCAATTAGTTGTCGAACCATGAATGAAAGATATGTATCTCACTTTTCATTGTTATGATTTAGCATCGATATATCGTTCATACAAGTACTTTTTATATATAAGATGTAGTATTTAAAGAACTATACAAACAATAAACTAGCAGATTTGGACAGTTGGCCCCAAGTCTTGCTCAAGCACCTTCAACAACACTAATACGTTATCGATCATATTTAAGGATATACACTAAGGTCATGTTATCTCCTGGATTGGCTAGTTTAGGTTGATATGATCCCCCGTATTAATTATACACCCATAACATCCACAGTTTGTCCTTTTTTCTTGCATAAGTTTCATAGTAGGTTTTCAAGAATCACTTTCTTGTATACCTCTAGGGGCATCAACATATTAAGTTCATAAAAACCTTTTGCACATTCAGCCAATGAAATGTACGATCTTCTTAGGTTGTGAGAAAACTTGTGACTAGAATATTTCTATGGTAAATAAGATACTTTTGCCTAACTGAAAATCTATTATTCTAACTTAAAATTCTTCTCAACACATTTTATAAATAGAAAAGAATAAAAATTGAGTAAAATCTTTCTCTCGGATAATGATTGAATAAATAACCCTAATAACAGACTACATTATCAAGCTAACTATAAAAATTCATAGAAACTTAAGTTCAGATTAAGTTTGTTGGAGCAAATAGGTTTATAGTCTTTCTTTTTGTATGTTTTCACCATAGAACCTTTTTACATGCCCTTCCTATTTTTGATATCATTATTGATAGCTCTTCTTGTAACAAAGTTGTATGATATATTTGCACCTGTTATTAAAATCATCACATCTGACATTCTTGTTGTGATCATCTTTTATATGATATTTTATTATATATAAATTCTCATTTAAAAGAGTACCTATTTATCCTCTACGAAATATTTTTTGTTTACCTACTATACAATGCAACAATCAGCAAAATGCATACACACTTAATACATACCAAATCATGTATAAGTTTATGTTATTTTTTTTATACATAACGGAATTGAATTAGATTTTTCACATAGAAAAATCTATTGTATGATAAATAATAATTATTGATTGATAATAATTTTATTTTGTGCAGAAAAAGAAGAAACCTCTATAAGTGGCACACAAAGCTTTCAAGGACACAAGTCTGACTCGACTTTGGAAAAAGCTACGAGATTACTGAGAATCTGCCAATCAAGATGTGGAAAAAGATAGGTGATGTCGTATTATAAATATTTATATATTAATTAAATTACTTTTAAGGCAATTTTTGATAATTATTCTTGAAGGATACTCTATAACAATCCATATGAACCCTTTTTAAAAAAAAATTAAATTCACCTTTCAAGTAAGTTAAAACTCTAAGAAATTTATACTATCAATTTAACCTATAAACAAGGTGGCAATGTCTAACATGCGTATTGATTTTTCTATATTGTAGGGTTCATTTCAATGACAATGACGGGACCTAGGGAACGCTGGAATTTGCAATGAATAGGAAATGAAGATCATAATTTCTGTTGATTATGATTTTAAGAAGTTGATTTTGATGACGTAAAATGATATTGATATAGTTTTTTGACGATCATGTCCTAGTGATGAAATAAGAGAGAACATAGAAGTTGGATTACATTTCGACATACAATCTCGTTGTGTTTTAATTTAAATAGTTTCAACTCACCTGTCTTGCACGTATAAGTTGAGCTATCGGTACACTACTTTTTAAAAATTTATCTATTAAATTATGTCTTTGACTTTATATATGAAGACACAAAATACATACAAGTTTTTGTGAATATAACAATATGATCATATAGTGAGTTGTTTGATGATGATTGTACATATATTATGTGTCAATCCTAGCAAGGTATCTATCTGGAGCATTAGCAATATTTTTCTAGGTGGGGTTTTAAGAGTGTTACAGGAAATGAGGGTTGTGACTCTCCTGAAGGATTGTGACTTTGCCAAAGAGTTGTGACCTTAAGAAATGTTGTACCTTTTCTAGAGGGTTGTGACCATTGGAAAGATTGTGCCTTTTCAAAAGGGTTGCATGTGACCTTTCTAAAAGATTGTCTTTTTTCTAAAAAGTGTTGACGTATAACCTTTGTCGGCTATAAATATAGAGAATTTCTCTTATTTTTTTTGCATATAATTCCTCCCTTCTTCTGTATACATTTCTTACAAAACAAATTTTGTAGTAGAAAAAATTAAGAAAGTGAGACTGGTGGTCGTGCATGTGAAGAGTAGGAGCCAATATGCATCATTAAGGAGGTGTGAGAAGTTTGACGAGATGTATAGGTAAACAAAGATGAAACTTGGGGGAGGGAGGTTATTAGGGACACTGTATCGCTTCTTCAACTTACTAAGGATATAACCCTAAGATAAAGGTAAAAAGAATAATAAGGTAGCATAGTGTTGTAGTATGATTTAGTGTGCATGTAGTATCTTATTTACCTAATTTTCACTATCACATTTGCTTCATTTATTTATTTATCCAGCTAGCTATTTTGTTGCTAAATTATTTTCTTTCTATGATACTTTGATTACATTTATTTTACATTATGGCCTATCTAGCAAACAACACTTTCTACCCTACAAAGATAGAAATAAATGTCTGATAATCTTACCTCCGTTAATCTGACTTATAAAATCACAACTGATATATTGTTATTGTTTGTATTCTTTAGTTAAACTAGGTACGAAGTTTAATATTTATGATAAAATGTTGTCTAGTTAAAACCATATATATTTCGAATTAGATAAAACTAATTTCAATATTGTTTTTACTATTTCAATCTTTAAAACCAACCTATACATATTAATAGGAGATTTGGTTCCCTGTTTAAAATACAGAGAAACATATAGTATTTATAAATTAATTATTTTATATCAATATTTTTTGTACGTATCATTTTTATGTATTTAGTGAATTTTCCATCTTGCTACAAAACGTACAGTAAGTCTTCTTATAATATTGAATATTGAATACTTTTGTAATGTACGTTATTTTTCGTTGACATGCCAATATTAAAAACTTTTGTGATGTATTTTGTTTTTCTATTTTGAGCTCATTGTATATCATAAATTTTATTATTTTCAGGAAATGAATATTTATTATATTTTTTGTTTTATAACTAACGTATATTATTTAAAAATATTTCATTTAATATATATTTTTTAATTATACTCATTGGCTGGAGCACAAGTTTAACAAACGTATCCAGAGTGCTTTCAAGCATGTATGCATTTTAAAAATTCAACTAGATATATGGATCAAATACGACATAATTAATTTTTTTATAAAATAAAATATCTATAATTATATGTAACGACCTGTTTAGTCGTTTTGAGCAACATATTTTATTTCTGGAAAAACTGGTTGCGTCGACGGAACCCACGACGGACCGTCATGGGCACGCCGAACCGTCTTGGGGGTCTCGTTCCAAAACACTTAGAATTCTGAAATTTGGGTACTGAAATCGACTCTCTGAACTTCGTGATAGAATGGAAGGACGGACCGTCATGAGCACGACGGACCGTCACACATCTTCCACAAAAAATTAGTCTCTGAACTTTGTGACAGACCTGCAGGACGGACCATCGCAGGCACGACGGGCCGTCAAAGGTTGCGTAAACCCCGACTGGGTCGGATTTTTGTTACATATTTTAAGGGGCGTTTTGGACTATTCCTGCTATAATTATAAATTTAGTGGGTTAATATTAATAAGTCAATTTCTTGGGGGTTAAAAGAGATAACCTTGAATTAATTAATGCGTTAATTCATCATCTTTTATACTTAATTATATGCTAATTAGGGTAAAAGAAAGAGGGTTAAATAAGAAAAATAGAAGAACAAAGAGAGGGAGAAAGAAGTGATCGATCGAGAGAGAGAAACGAAGAGGAAACAAAGCTTTGAGAAATTGCTTGCTTGATCACGAATCTTCAGTGGAGGTAGGTTATGGTTTTTTATGCTATTCGTAGTAACTCTAATAGCGAATAATATGTATTGGGTAGTATTGTAAACCCTTCTATATGCTTAATTGTCGCTTGCAGAATGTGATTATATAATTGTGATAAAATAAGCATGAGGAAGCTATTGAATCTCTAATCCTAAATTTACTTTGTTAATGATGATGCCTGGTATAAAGAAGGCTTGATGAACTTAAGTAATGAGATTGATGATGCCTTGGTATAAAGAAGGCTTGACGAACTAAAGTAATGAGATTGATGATGCCTTGGTATAAAAGAAGGATTGATAAATTGATAGAATGAGAGTAGTGGGCGGGTGTCACGAACCGACACGTAGAATTAGGGGATCGGGTGTCACGAACCGACACGTAGAATTAGGGGATCGGAGTGTCACGTTCCGACACATAGTATTAGGGGATCGGGTGTCACGAACCGACACATAGAATTAGGGGATCGGAGTGTCACGTTCCGACACATAGTATTAGGGAATTGGGTGTCACGAACCGACACGTAGAATAGGGGATCGGAGTGTCACGTTTCGACACATAGTAGTAGGGGAGCGGAGTGTCACGTACCGACACAAGAGAAATAAAGATAATGAATCTTGAAAGATGTCAATATAATCAATCTAATGAACCTAATTCCCAAATGAGTATGGTGTTGAGGCTTGAGTCCTCATGGGTGAACTTGGCGGTGCTTATTAATGATTATAGTACTTGTTGTTGCTACATGTTGAGTATTGTAGTTGATTTATGATATTATCTGATATATACTGTTTTCTATTTTGAGTTGGCCGATGATACCTACTCAGTACTTGTGTTTTGTACTGACCCCTACTTGTATGTTTCTTTCTTTGTTATTTGTGGAGTGCAGTAAACGTGCCGTCGTCTTCAACTCAACAGCAACTCTAGCCAGTCTTCAGTGCACTGGATTTCAGGGTGAGCTAGCTTGGACTGGATCTTCTTCTTCATGTCTTGATGCCTTGAAGTTCCGGCATGGACTAGCTTTTACTTATTTTAGCTTTCTTAGATACTCTTGGTTTTAGTAATTTGAGGATAGATGTTATTGTGATGATGACTTCCAGATTTTGGGGAATAATAGATGTTGAGTTTTTAGAAGTTATTGAATTGATTTTCATTAATGAGTTTTAAGTCTTCCGCATTACTTTCTGTTGATATTATATTGAAATGTTGGGGTTTAGATTTGTTGGTTTGCTCACATAGTAGGATAAGTGTGGGTGCCACTCGCGGCTCGGTTTTGGGTCGTGACAAACTTGGTATCAGAGCCTTAGGTTCGTTGGTCTAATCACATAAGAACGAGTCTAGTAGAGTCTTACGGAACGGTAGGGGGACGCCTTTACTTTTCTTTGAGAGGCTATAAGACTTTAGGAAAATTCCATTCTTTCTTTCGTGCTATTACTTGGATCCAATTGGTATCTAGGTGATACAAATTGGTATCTGACTATCTTCACTCTATTTCGCAAATGGTTAGAACTAGAGCAACAACGGCGCCAACACCAACACCGGCAAGACACAAGCGTTTGAGCCAGCCACTGGGGCTGTAGCTCGAAGAGGAGTAGTGGCAAGAGGCCATGGAAAAGGTCATGGGAGGACGTCCTCTAGAGGAAGAGGACAAGCACCTAGCCCATCTGGTACTAGGGCGATGACTCCTCCACCAACTGAGGAAGTGGTAAGAGAGGGTGAGGAAAAGGAGACTGAACAAGTGCAGAACGAGGAATTGCCACCCCAACCTACCCCAGAGATGATTAATCAGGTTCTTGCTTATGTTAACGGGTTATCTGATCAAGGCCAGACACCTCCAGTGTTTTCTGCACCAGCACCTCAGGTTCCGGAAGTGCGACAGACCACTGCTGAGGCTCCCCGCATGGATGCCTCATACGAAATAGGCACGTTTCCTCGTTTGACTACAGGGCCTATAATGACAAGTGATCAGCATGAACTTTTCAGTAAGTTATTGAAATCGAAACCTCCAGTCTTCAAGGGTGCTGAATCTGAGGATGCCTACGATTTTCTGGTTGACTGTCATGAGCTACTACACAAGATGGGTATAGTAGAGCGATTTGGTGTGAGGTTTGTGACCTATCAGTTTTAAGGGAACGCCAAAATGTGGTGGCGGTCACATGTTGAGTGTCAACCAACAGAGGCACCACCTATGACTTGGGGCATCATTCTCTAGCTTGTTTATGGAGAAGTATATTACCCTTACTTTGAGGGATAGGAGGAGAGATGAGTTCTTGAGCCTAGAGCAAGGCAAAGATGTCTGGTGACTTTTGTGGGGAGAAACACTTTATGTAGACTTGGTTATCTTAGAAATGGTTGATTTTGATGTAATTCTGGGTATGACTTGGCTTTCTCCGAATTTTGCAATCTTAGATTGTAATGCTAAAACTGTGACGTTAGCCAAGCCTGGGACAGATCCGTTAGTGGTGGGAGGGTGACTACACTTCCACTCCAGTTCGTATCATCTCCTTTCTTCGTGCTAAGAGAATGGTTAGTAAAGGGTGGGTGTTTGGTGTTCTTGGCACCCCAGGATGATACTACTCAAGTACCTTCAATGAGTCGGTTTCGTAGTCCGTGAGTTCTGGATGTGTTCCCTGCAGATCTTCCTGGTATGCCACCGGATAGGGATATTGACTTTGGCATCAATCTTGAACCGGGCACTCGCCCCATTTCCATACCCCCTTATAGAATGGCTCCCACGGAGTTAAGAGAATTAAAGGCACAACTTCAAGAGTTGTTAAGCAAAGGTTTCATTAGACCAAGTGCATCTCATTGGGGTGCTCCGGTTTTGTTTGTGAAGAAGAGGGAAGGAAGTTTTTGGATGTGCATAGACTATAGACAACTGAATAAGGTAACTATTAAGAACAAGTATCCCTCTTCCTTCATTGATGGTTTGTTCGATCAGTTACAAGGTGCTTGTACCTCCAAAAATCGACTTGGATCTGGTTATCATCAATTGAAAATACGGGCAACGGATGTGCCCAAGACTGCTTTTCGGACCAGGTATGAGCATTATGAGTTCTTAGTGATGTCTTTTGGGCTTACGAATGCCCCTGCCGCTTTCATGAGCTTGATGAATGGGATTTTTTAAGCCATATATGGATCTCTTTGTCATCGTATTCATTGATGATAGATTGGTATACTCAAAGAGTAAGGAAGAACATGAGGAGCACTTGAGAATTGTATTGGAAAATGTTGAGGGAGAAAAAGCATTACGCCAAATTCTCCAAGTGTGAGTTTTGGCTAGATCCGGTGTCCTTCTTAGGACACGTCGTTTCTAAAGATGGGGTGATGGTGGATCCATCTAAGATTAAAGCAGTGAAGAATGGGGAGAGACCTACTATGTGGTCAGAAAGTAAGGAGCTTTGTTGGTTTAGCTAGCTACTACCGCCGATTTGTTAAGGGGTCTCTTCTATTGCTTCCCAACTGACAAGATTGACTAAGCAGAATGTCCCATTTGTTGTTGGCTGAGGGCGAGGAAAGCTTTCAGAAGCTCAGACCTTGTTGATACTGCACCAATTCTTACCTTGCCAGTGGAAGGAAAGAATTTCATGTTTATTG
>JAKWIY010001280.1:0-18616 GCA_027704805.1 Solanum corneliomulleri | reverse complement strand
GGTTCGCTCACATAGTAGGATAAGTGTGGGTGCCACTCGCGGCTCGATTTGGTCGTGACAGTAGTACTCCCTCTATTTTCATATTACCTGAATCTGTGAGACAATATATATATTAAGTAAATATTTAAGGACATAATTTAAATTTAAATTTTTATTATTGGCCTTTGTGAAATCAAAAATAATCTTGTAAGTAGTATAGTTTATTTCTAGAGAATATAAAAATGAAAAAAATGAAAGGAAAAATGTGAAAAAAATTTCAATTATTTATCATTTAAAATTTTAAACAATTCAATTATTTTGTACAATAAAAAAGGGATAATTTCATAGAGTTCCCTTCTGGTTTCCTCGATAACACTCACCTCCCCTGTAGTTTACGATATTTAGTTTACCTCCCTTATTTTAACTTCTTTGTACTATTGTTTTAACTTATTTATAATAAAAATATATCAATTATAACTTGACAAATATGTCATTCATTATTTTAATTCTCCATATTAATGCATATTATTAAAACACGACTTATTTACCAAACAAATGTTCATATTTCTTCACATTGATTTATTTTTTTAAAAAATTATTAAATAAGTTATTTTTAATGTAACATGGATTAATGTGAAGAAATTAATATAAAGAGGGATAAAGTTGTTTTAAATTATAATTAATTTATATTAATTTTATATATATTTAAAGAATGGTTACAAACAAATCAAAATAAAAGAGATAGACGTAATATCATAAATCACAAGAAAAATAAATAAGAGTAAAACTTCGAAAAAAATCCCAAATATTATCCCAAAAAAAAATTCAACATTCACTTAATAAAAAATATGCGTAATAATAAAGTCTAACTATTTTTTTTTTCGTCAAAATATTAGAGCTTATAATTTTTGGGTTTTGCTATATCATCATGAATATTATCAAAACTTGGATGGCGGTTTGGCCTCTTGAATAGCCCAATTTGTACAATTTTGACTATATATCTTAAATGAATGGATACGTTGCATGTTGCATTTTGAATACGTGAATAAAGTTTTACTTTAACAATAATCTAAAGTTTAAAAAAAAATTGATTGACACTAATTAGAGGCGAAGTTAGATATAGATTTCTAGATTTGAACGAACCCAAGATCCTATTTTCTATTAGAAAATTAAATTAATATATATTTATAGTAACTTGTGAACCTTCTACCAAAATTGATTAATAATTCAATGATAGAAAAGGAATAGTGTAATTGTCTTTCACACCAGTATTATTGTAAATTCAAACTCCAATATAAAGTAAATTTTACTCAGTATGATGTCCTAAAATTCAGCCCTCTGACTCCTTAACCTCACAGTTTGCAATATCTTTTTCTTATGTCTAAAAAATTAAGAGTAATGCTAAATGACTAGCAAAAAAAGGACTAAACTATCCTTATTTTAAGTTTTACATTTATTTTCTCAATATTTTTCCCTCCAAACAAAATTAACTTTTTTCTAATTCCCAAACTTCTTGAACTATTAAACATTAACTATTTGGTTGCCAAGAAAATTAAAATTTTTTTTTTTTGTGTTTGTGTAGTTCATCCAACTTATTTTTAAATAAGTATTGTTTAGTTATTAAAAAAATGTATGCTTAAATTAAAAAATTTTAGTAATTTTATTTTTATAAATTAATATTTTTTTTTCATTATATAGCAAATTATGTTCTACTTATACCCCTCCCCTAAACTCAATTTGAATCCTAAGGTGCCAGAGTATACCTTAGTATACCTTTGAAAAATTATATTTTGCTTAAAATAAACTTTTTATTGAAAAAGATAATTAAATATCTCATTAATAATAACTACAAATGACTATCTTATTTACTAAAGATTATACGTAATTATTTTAATAAAAAAAATTGTAAAATATAGGAATTAAGCGTAATTAAAAAATTAAATAAATTCTTCTTTAAATATAATCAACTAAATAGATAAGTCTATATAATGAATATTTTTTGAGAGAAGAATTATTATTGAAATTTTGATATTTTTAAAAATAAGTGATGATAAACATTCAAAATAATGTCATGAATAACACATTATTTTTTTATATTATAATCATTCCGCACAAGAATTAACATATATAGAAAATGGTGAAATTATTTCACTAATTTTAACAATGAATAAATAATCCAGTTACGCTAATTGTATTAATTAAGTGGATATTTCAAAACACATGAATAAAAGATCACTCAATATCTACTTATCAATTATAATACTTTAAAATAGATGTATTTTATGTATATATTAATTTACAATATTTTTAACGTGTATAAGTAAAGTATAACATAACTAGGATATATATGTTTTAAAAATTATTTTCATTTAATGTAGAATTTTAATCAAATATATAATTTAAATTTTTTAAATATGTAGTTTAATTTTTAAATATGTTCTTGTAAATATGTAGTTTAATTTTTTAAAATATAATAACCAAACATAAACTTTAAATATGTAATTTTTCAGCGTTAATGTGTAGTTATCTTGGGTTGTTATTAAATAGGATTGATATTTATAAACCATATGATTTTTAGTTTTTCTTTAATGTGTTGTTGTCAATCAATTCTAAAGTATTTTGAGTTTTGATTGTTATTATTAAATTATTTTACATTGTATAAAAAAGTATATAAAGTGTAATTTAAATAATTATTTAAATAGATAATTTAAAATTTATTCATATAATAAATGCAATAAAATTACTTAATTTTAAAAATATTAATCAGTTCAAAACAAATATTAATATGAAAGAAAAAAACAATATTGTGACTACAACTATATATACTTAATATTTTAGTATATCATTTAATAGCAAACATATTTTAATAAAATAACAAACAATACTAATGAAGAAAAATGTATAAGTGATGAAACTTAAATCTAGTTCATGTTAAATTTGTGTTGTTATTATCATCGGAGAACTATAAAGATGTTTTTCTTTAAAAAAAATTATCAAAGTGTATTTTGAAATCATAAAAAACTCTATATATCCTTTTTATGTTATTACAAAATTTCAATGAAGCACCATCAACGTTTTTATAAAAAAAAAAAAAAAAGTGTATATGTCTCTAGTATAGAAATGATAAATAAAATTTAATTTTAATGAGTTTTTTTGCGTATGATATAATTCATATGTTATCGAAAAATATGAAGATAATCACATAATAGAGGAAACATGATGGTAATTTTAGTTTTCTTCATATTTCGCTCACATAATTTTGAGTATAATTGGATAAAATATATTTTATCATTAATATTCTTTCTAGAAAATCGGTGTGTAACAATAACTCCTTTGAATAAATAAGAGTAAGTCTTTAGCCAACTCGGCCAATTTCATATTTTTATTTTTTATATAAATTTTTAATATTTAAATTTCGATATAAATTATCTTTTCGCGACTAAAAATTATAAATTAAAATAGATAATTAATACCTTACTTCTCTTTTATACTTTTTGAAATTTTTCTTATCATTAAGAAATATGAAATGAAAAAAAAAAAACTAAAAAAATAAGTAAAAAGGAGGAAAATTAAATTATTTTTATTTGGTGAATTTTTGGCTCCTTTTCCATGTTTAACTATGAAATCGTCAATAATTAATCTCACTAATCATTTCAATGTCTTGAAAACATAATTGAATAATATATTTAATATTTAAGTTAAAGGGCAAAAATATTTAAAAGTAAATTAGATTATAGTGTAAACATATCATTTTGTCATTCTGGCCAAATTATGGTCAAATTTTTCTGGCCAAAAGGATTTTTTCAAAATTTAAACCCCTAAACTCCTAATTATAACTCTGCCTACCAGTGATACTACAACAAAATAAAAATTATGAATGATAGTGATTGATACTACAATGCAATTCAAATATTTTCATTTTAACATACTATAGATCTGTATAAATTTATGATTGAAATTTTGAGTTAACATTACACGATATTTTGCAGCAATTAATTAATGATAATAGTGTAATTGCTACTAAAATATGTTTGGAAAAATGGTCAAATATACACTTATTAATGAATGTAGTATATATATGTCTTTCGTTATACTTTAGGGTCATATATACCCTCTCTGTACTTTGATAAATTATATACCTCTAATTTTAATAGAAAGGCTTATCGACTCAAAATCAAATAACTTTCCTTAAAAGGTATTTGCATCATTTGTGTTACTAAAAGTTTTCCATTTTTATTTTGGGATGTTCTTGTTGGTGTTGGTTTTCGAAAGTTGATGATTCAGTCTAGATGGTATTAACTTTTCACTTCTTTCTTGTATTTCATAGTGATATTCATGATGGTTGAGGCCTGATTCTATTGAAATTCTAGATAAAGAAGATACGACTTAAGAAAATGAGTTTCTTTGAAGGTGGGTCAATAGGAAATGAGTGGGTTTTCAAATGAATTTTGATAATTAAAATTTTGGGAATGGATTTGTTTGGACTTGTAAGCTAATATGTCGGTTAAAATTAAGGACATACATGTATTAAAGTATAATGGGAGAAATTATATAACCCCAAAATACAAAGAAAGTATATATAAACTATTTACAATAGTATAAAAATATTTAACCCTTTTCAAAATATACTTGTAGAGATTAACACTCTTAATATTCCTAAAATCTTAGATAATATTGAATTTGATTACATAATATTTGTTAGTATGAATATTTATTACTGTTAAAATTATGTTTATTATAATAAATAACCGTTTAAATATTCAAAGTGTGTACAGTCAACAAAAATATTAAGATGGAGAAGTAGTTATTTTTTTCAAATTTTAAAGTTTAAGATAACGGTAATAACTTTTATACATGAAATTGATTAAGAGCGGTATTCATTTCATTTTTTATTAATACTCCCTCTATCTCCGTCTAAAATTATTTGTACTTTTATACGTCTTTTAAAAAAATATTAATTATGAAGAATATTCATAAATCATTTTTATTTATGTCTTAAAATATAATCTATCTTTATTGAATACCGAATTTATTAAGATATTTGTAATTTTGTAAGAATAATTATTATATTCTCTCTCCATTATCAATTGACATATTTTCTATTTTTAGAGTCAAACTATAAAACTTTGACTAGTATTTTAGAATATATATATATATATATATATATATATAATATATATATTATATATATATATATATATATATGTAAAAAATTGCAATTTATAATACATTTTGTATAGTTTTTGAATATCTAATTTTTTTGATTAAAAATTAAATTAATGTAATCAAATTTAACTTTAAAAATAAGTCAAATTGACTTTTCGAAAAGCGTAATATGACAAATAAAAGTGGAGGAGTAAAGTATTAAGATTAAAATTAAAAAAAAAAAAAAGTTTATCTCGAGCATTTACATCAGAAAAGCATAAAAGGGTGAAAATTAGATTTTGGGAATTGAACTATTTGCACACAAAAAAAGGACAAAAGTAAAGCATAAAATTTCCATTGCTTAAACTTTAAGGGAACTTTTCGAGGAGAAGATCCCCATAAAAGTGTTGGCTACTTAGCAAGTGCCCTTTTTAGCTTATTTTAAACACATGATATGCAAGAATAATGCAATTTTGCAGCAAAGAATAAGTTGAAATGAAGTAATGAATCTCAGAACGTTCTTATTTTTATTTATTTAAATTTAAAGAGAGTATAGTAGGCATGCAAAAAATTGGAAAATGTGGTCTTTCAAGAAGTTGCAATTGCCTTCATTTTTGTCATCTAATTTGGCTCTTTTGGTTTTCATTCCTTTGGTTCTTCTTTCAATTATTGCTTGTACATTAATAGGTCAACAAAGTAGTTCATCTTTTGTGCCATTTTCTTCTGTTTGGAAATGGAAGTCTATTGGAATCTTTAACTCTTATTCTTTAAGGTCTTTAAGTAGTTATGAAGAGCAACATGAGGCTTCTTCATCTTTTACTTCTCCTTTCAACAATAATTCATTTCATGAGAATTTGGTAGTTGAAGAAGAGTCAATACCTCATCAACCTCCCCAAGTAAATCCTACTTTTCCCTTGTTTTATATATTGTTGTATTTTTCTTTCTTATGCATGTGTGATGTGTATACTGAGGATATATGTCATATACAATATTGTCAGCCTTAGTATATTTAACGTTTAATGATTGTGTTTACTTTATGGTTGTCCATGTTAAGTATAAAGGTAAATATTTTCTTGAAAAATTAGTGAATCTTTTACTTATTTTTTGGTTAAACACTATAAGATGGGAAAAAGGTGGAGGAGTGGGTGTTTTGGAGGGGAAGGGATGTGAAGAGGGGACAATAAGTTTGCAAGACCATTTTATGGAACTAGTTTTTCTTAGTAATTATCTTCATTTTTAAGGAACTTGTTTTCTTTGAAAAAATATTTTGATTTATTTTCTTTTTTAAGTAACGTGATTGTGTAACCTTCAGCGAATCGAATTCATCTATTTTTTTTCTTATTGTGCTTTGTTAACTTGTAAATAGAAGGAAGGAGGAGAAGACATTGAGAGGGATGAATCAAATGAAGGAGAAGAAGAGATTGAGAAGGATATATCTAATGAAGGAGGAGAACATGGTGATAATGCAACTAAAGAGGTACTTAAAATGTATAGAAGGTTAGAAAGGCTTGAAGCAATTTTGGCAAAATCCAGATCATCAATAAGAGAAGCTGCTAGAAATGGGAGTATGATATCTAACCATCATGACCCTGATTATGTTCCTCAAGGCCCCATGTACCATAATGCAAATTCCTTCCACCGGTACTACTAATTCTACCTCTCACAATTTTTTTTTGTTTCTCATTCGATGTGCAGTCTCTGTATTAGAGTCAAACTAAATTCACATTTAGTGCCGGAAAGTTCAATACTCTAACAAATGTCACTTCGTCAAATCCGGGACATATGATTAAAGATATTGGAGTACTTACCAGTCCAGTACAAGCTTTATTGGTTCGACCTCACATAATGACTCATATAAACTACCATTTTATCATGTTATCGGTTAATGTTTATCATAGAGATTTACGAATACTTTATATAAGAAATGGTTGTGTATAAACCGTTAGCGCATAGAATTTAAACTAAATCTACAGTAATGTTGTGTTCATAATTTGTATCTTTCGCGAAAATGTTGGTAGGAGCTATCTTGAAATGGAGAAGAACTTCAAGGTATATGTGTATGAAGAAGGAGAACCTCCAATATTCCATAATGGTCCGTGTAGGAGTATATATTCAACAGAGGGAAGATTTATACATGAAATGGAAAGGGGGAGCCTTTATCGAACAAAAAATCCAGATGAGGCCTTGGTGTATTTTCTACCATTCAGTGTAGTTGTAATGGTTCAATACCTTTTTGTCCCTGGTGCCCATGATATGCATGCCCTTGGTAGGACTGTTGCTGATTATGTCAAAGTCATTTCTGAAAGACATTCTTTTTGGAACAGAAGTCTTGGTGCTGATCACTTCATGCTCTCTTGTCATGATTGGGTAAGCAAATTCTCTAGAGTCAACTAAGTTTCAGACTCTGACATATTCTTTCTGTTTCAATTTATTTGTCTGTTTTGACTTGACACGGAGTTTAAGAAAGTAAGAAATGTATCAAAATGTTGTTTAATTCTGTCATCTCAAACATGTCATGTGTAAAGTTGAACTTAAAGAATTGTCGAGAAAGAAACATAATGTATGAAACATACTAAAAAGGAAAGTCGGATGAAAATATAAATCGTCATCAAATTTGCCTATTTTGATGAAAACCTTTTGTATTGATGATCTACAGGGGCCACATTTGACTTCATATGTTCCACATCTATTCAACACCTCCATAAGAGTTCTATGCAATGCCAATACTTCAGAAGGTTTTAATCCTCTAAAAGATGTATCCTTACCGGAAATCAATCTCAAGACGGGTGATATCAAAGGACTCATTGGCGGTCCCTCACCATCAAGAAGATCAATCCTAGCATTCTTTGCTGGTGGTTTACATGGTAACATAAGACACCATCTACTAGAACAATGGAAAGGAAAAGATGAAGATATGTTGGTTTATGAAAAACTTCCAAATGACAAATCTTATGAAACCATGTTGAAGAACAGCAGGTTCTGTTTATGTCCAAGTGGATATGAAGTTGCAAGTCCAAGAGTTGTCGAAGCGATATATGCAGAATGTATACCTGTCTTGATATCAGACAACTATGTGCCACCATTTAGTGATGTCTTAAATTGGAATGCGTTCTCTGTGACTATTGGTGTGAAGGACATACCAAATATTAAGAAGATTCTAATGAGCATTTCTCAGAGTCAGTATTTGAGAATGCATAGGAGAGTGAAGCAAGTACAAAGACATTTTGTGATCAATGATGGATCTCCTAAAAGATTTGATCTTTTAAATATGATTGTCCACTCCATCTGGCTAAGAAGATTGAATATAAGAGTTCAAGAATAGGAGTTAACATAGTACTTAATTTTCAACAAGTTAAAGAAGAGCAACTTTCAACAGTTGAATGGAAAATCCAATTCAACTAAATTAGCATATACAAATGGAACTAACATATGATGATTTTTTTCTGTCAAAGGTTTTCTGATTTTTGCTGTTGAATCTTTCCAGTTTTGAAATAAATGTTACTTGTAACTTGTAATTAAGTCATTTTTTCCTTCTTTTTTTTTTTTATTACCTTAGTAATAGGCTCTGATTCATCCACCTTTCTAGATGTAGTCTATTTGCTTTTGACAGGGCAATTTCTGACACTACTTATCAACAGAAGTTGTGATATTTTTATCATTTATTCTCTGTACTGAGAATTTATTGAACAATTGACCATGATGGAGACACTTTAATCCATATTTAATTCAAAAAATTGATTTAACATGACTGAAAACATCATTAAATTTTCATTAGACATTAGTCATACATCACGAGAAAGGATTAATTTCAAGATGATCATTAGACCCTGATCCAAAGTCTTAAAACTATACTTTGCAACTAAAAAGCAGTGGTTTAAAAGGCCGGAGCCTAAGGGGGGGGGGGCATTCTACTTAGTATAGGACAGCCTCGATACATGAGGCGTAAGCCCGTGGATATTTACAATAGTAGCATACCTAGTGTACTGCCATAAGTGTGTTCTAAAATCAGATAGAATGTACACAAATTTTATCCCTATATATTAAAAATAAAGATAAATTATTTTCGAGAGATCCTCGACTCAAATAATGCATAACAAGACAGTATGATATAGAGAATATTAGAGAAAGGATAGCATATCATATAGAGAAGAATAGTGTGATAAAAGAAGCATACGAAACAGAAGTAGAAACCGTAGTTGAAGAACAAGAAACTACGAGAACAATGCCTGTAGGAGAGTGAGACTACAGATGACAATTTCAGTCCATATTAATAAAATGAGTTCATTTTGATTATATTTAATGGCTTAGATTACTCATATTTTTCTACTTTAATTGATTTTATATAGGCTTCAATTTATTTTAAGAGTCTCTACAAATATGGTCAAAATAGATTAAATATGGATATCCATATTTGACCCATAATAAATCACTAATTTTCACTTTCACTCAAATTCTTAATTATGCTAAAAAATAAAAATTTAACATTATTTTTTCAGAAATATTTTTTTTTTGTTTTTGAAAAAAAATTAAAAGTAGGTTGGTAGAAGGTGGTGGGGGATGTTAATTTTTTTTATTTTTTGCAAAATTAGTTTCTTTTTTGTTTTTGAAAAAAAATTAAGGGTAGGTGGTGGAAGGTCGGGTGGAGTCGCGGGGGGTTGGCGGAGGGAGGGGGTCAATCTTTTTCTTTTTTTAAAAAAAAATTGTAGGGGTAAATTGGTGGAATGTGCGGGAGGGGGCCTGAGGGGGGGCTGAGGTAGGGGGTAAATTCTTTTCTTTTTTTTTTTGCAAAAACAATTATTTTAATTTTTGAAAAATAAAAAAATTAGGGGTAGGTTGGTGGAAGGTGGAGGGGAAGGGGGCACCCTTGGGGGTGGGGGTGCCCGGGGAGGGGGTAATTTTTTTTTTTTTTGAAAAACAGATTTTTTAAAATGGGTTGAAACCATTTACCACCCCTAATCATATTTGACCAAATCTATATTTACCCATATTTTATTTGGATGGATTGTAATTCAAATCATTTTTGTTCAATCCGTATCCAATCCATTCAAATTCGATCCAATCCAACAATTGTCACCCATTAGTGAGACACATTGTACTATCTTTTAACCTTGCTCCTAAATCGTGACTTTCATATCTTCTTATCTAAATCCACCTTTGTGAACCTCTCATACTGGCCTCCACATCAAAGAATATACACATCTCCTCTTAACATGCCTTGTTTTTTCAATTACAGATATCACTCCGATCTTATTCTAGATATCTTGACTTTCTAATCTTATCTGCGAGCATGTCTATTCATCATCCTCATCTCTGTCTCTCACATCTTATGTAATGAGATACATACTATTAACCATGGAATTTATATTTATTAATTATGTTTAGATAAAATATTTATTATAAATAATGCATTCAATTTTAACAAATAATTTAATAGATCACATATTCATTTATTTGTATGCTTATTTATATAATAGAATAGTTTCTGAATACGTGCATTGTACGTGTATCTCAAGCAAATAGTATAGGCGATATAACTTATATTAAAAACATAATGCAATCAATAACAAAAATAAAAACGGACAAGGGCCTAAAATACCCTTAAAGTATTGAAAATGGTACAAAATTACCCTTCATCCACCTATTGGTTCCAAAATACCCTTTTCATCCACCTATTGGCTCCAAAATACCCTTGTCATCCATCTTTGGGTTCAAAATTGACCACTTTTTTAATTGTTTTAAAATTAAACTCTTTAAATATTTTTAAAAATACTTGGCGTTCAACTATTGATTATAATTATAATTTATTAATATGATTTATAAACCAACCCACTACTCACTCATTACCAATTAAACCTCACCAATTAATAAATAAATTATAATATCAAAATCGTCATAAACACTACTAAAATACGATAAAATGATAGATTCCTCAAAATGACATTGAAGATTATTCGAGTCCGAATCAAGCCACAATTAAATTTAGGTTGAGCCGCTTATTTAGGAGGACACTTTCTTTCAAAATTGAATTAGAAATTTATGATTAAAGGTAAAGAAGTAATACATCCCAAATTAATTCATGCACTTTTTTTAAATATAATTTTATAATATTATATGATTTTTCTAAAACCTTTAATATAATTTTGAAAAAAAGTTTACTATGAAGTAACATCACATAATTGAGATGTAAGAATAATTAAAATGAACATAGTCAGACTTTTAAGTTTATCGGTGATTTTTATTTAGTCACTTGAATGTATGATAATTTACTTCTATAATTTTTAAAAACACTCAATTGACAGTAGCTTGCATTAATAATGTGACGGGTTCATTAATTTAGACGGATTTGATTAGTAATGGGGTGGTTAGAGAATTGATTTTAAAATTATACTAATAAGTTAAATTATAACAAAAAGTTGAGCGTCACGTATTTTAAAAAATATTTAAATAATTTAAATATAAAACCGTGAAATAAGTGGTCAATTTGGAACCAAAAGGTGGATGACAAGGGTATTTTGGACCCAATAGGTGGGTGGGAAGGGTATTTTGGAGCCAATAGGTGGATGGAGGGTAATTTTGTACCATTTCCATATTTTAGGCTCTTTTTCGAAATAAAAAAGGAGTAAAAATTGAAATTGATGAAGGTAACACTCATCCAATTTGAATGACTTCTTTGTTGAGTGTTAAATGGTTAGTTACTGTCACAACTGTAAGTTGAATAACTATATTTAGTTAGATGGGTAAAATGTATAAAATGAGTTACATTTTAATGTTATTAGGTTCAAATATTTAATACTAATACTTCCTTAAAAGACAATATTTGTGTAATATGCATCAGTTTCAATTCTCGATTATGACCACTATATTTGTTGTGGAAGCTCGCTATGTACGATAATCTTACTTAATGATTTTAAATAAGTAATTATCAAAGTGTATTTATAAGTATTGAAAATTAAGTTTCCTGATATAATAATTCAAATAATAATGAATTGTGGTAATTATACCAAATAGTAAAGCAATGAATTTGAAATAAGTAAACATATTAAGTTTCCTGATATAACAGTCTAAATAATAATGAGTTGTGATACTCATACCAAATAGTAAAACAATTGAATCTGAAATAAGTAAACATGTTAAGTTTCTGATATAACAATCCAAATATAATGAATTGTGGTACTCATAACAAATAGTAAAACAATAAATCTCAAATATTTAAAGAAAAAATGCATAAGTACTCTCTCAATCTATTGCAAAATTTTAGAGACAAACTTATACTATACTAAGGTCCTACTATTTCCTGAACTTATTTTATAAATAATTTTCTATCCCTTTTCAGCCTACATGACACTATCTTTTGGGGCTCAGTGCCTGTTGACTTTTTTTTCAAACTAGTGTCACATAGACCGAAAAGGGGTAGAAAGTTATTTATAAAATAAGTTCAGAGAGGTAATATGATCTTAGTATAGTACAAATGTCTCTGGGATTTCATACATAAGTTGAGGAGGTACTTATACATTTTTCTATATTTAAACAAAAAACTTAATATAATATTTGTAATATCTAAACCTGTTATAATTTACAAAATACAAGTACCCCCTCAACCTATGCCCGAAATCTCACAGACACTTATATCATACTAATGTCCTATTACCCCCCCTGAACTTATTTTATTAATAATTTTCTACCCCTTTTCGGCCTACGTGGCACTATCTTGTGGGCCTAATGTTGGTTGACTTTTTTTCAAGCTAGTGCCACGTAGGCGGAAAAGGGGTAGAAAATTACTTATAAAATAAGTTCAGGAGGGTGATAGGACCTTAGTATAGTATAAGTGTGTATCTGAAATTTCGGACATAGATTAAGGGGATACCTGTGCATTTTTACAAATACAAATAATATATAATTATTAAGAATAAATTAACTGTTATAATCTTAATTCAATATTCCAACTCATAACATGCTTTATACAATAAGATACTATCCAAACTCACTCTAATAAGAGTAAGTCATAACCTATCTCGAAGGTCAAGCAAACACACCACAAGCCTTCACACAATCACTTTCCATTCCCGAACCAGCTCAGTAATCTCCAAGACTATAAAAAAAATATATTGTATGATTACGAGTCCATCAACACCATCTCACAATATAAAAGTCGGGTCAAATATAATCAAAAGTTTAGGAAAAACTACATAATGAGCCATAAAATCTACTGTCCATACCCACATTCATTAAGAGTGATAAGTTTCGCTTAAGTGATACTAAATCGGTATCATTAGGGATGACGATTTCGCATAACTGATACTAAATCAGTATATATATACTTCATTGGTATCATTAAGGTTTCTTGTTCACATATTATTTATTAGTCAATGATACTATAAGAGTATATTTGTATATTGTTGTGGTATCATTAGGTTTCTTGTTAAGAATTTACTCATTAGTCAATTATAGTCCCTCTATGTTCACTTTTATTTGTCATGTATGCTTTTTGAAAGTCAATTTGACTAATTTTTAAAGTTAAAGTAGATTACATTAATTCGATATTTAAAAAAAAATATTTTGATATTCAAAAAACTATATAAAAGTACTAAAATTTGCAATTTTTTGCATATCAATATAATGAAAATTACATCATAAAATTCTAGTCAAAGTTCTTATAATTTGACTCTAAAAATAGAAACATGACTTCTCTCTCTCTCTCTCTCTCTCTCTCTCTCTCTATATATATATATAATATATATATATATATATATATATATTATATATATATATATATATATATATATATATAAAATCAATTTAGGGAAATTATCAGCCATAATGACACCGATATAGCATATATGATATGGATTTAGTATCAGCTAAGCGAAATTAATAAATGGGGTATATAATATATTATTTTGTGGGATATTAATGTAAAGGGGTATATGTTTGTAATTATTTTCCTTTTATGGGATATTTGCTTATTTTCTCCAAAAGTTAACCTTAATAACCATCCTCGAAACTATTTTTTTTTTAGAATTTAATTTGTATATCCATTAGATACATGATGCAACTTTATGTCATTGACATTTGATAAGAGAATGTGCAAATTGTGGATTGGAGTAGAAGGTTAGCAGACGAGAAACATTGTCTCTCTTTTTGACGGGTTAGGCTTGATAGTTTTTGTTTATAATATTAACCTTATCCCTAGAGTTTCTTGCTTTTGACATGTACCATCATTTGTTGTTTATTCATTCTCAATTATCACGTTATTTTATTATTGTTATTGTTCGGCCTTTTGTGAATGCCTCTGCTTAACTTCAGATGTGTACATAAGAAACTTATATTGCTTCCAAATTCCAATCCGTAGTCATTTACTAATTTTTCATAAGTCTTTTTCAATAAAATTTAGTCTTACCAAGTTAACACGCAATGGATTTCACATAGTTCGTGTAATAAAGACAACTCAAATTTGTCAATCTCAACCTAATTTTTTCCTATTTTTTACTAATACACGCAAGTGGATCTCATGCAATCAAAGTTATTGAATGAACATACATGGTGAGCATGATTCTACACATTTATATATGTTATATGAAGAACTAATATGGCTAACAAACATGCCATTCTAATCCAAATTTGATTTTCATGAAGTCAGTTGGAGCCAACTTTGCAAGTTTGTGTCATTTGATCTAACTAACAGCCCAATTATGGTCTCTAAAAGTTAACAATGACCCAAAAAGAGTTACTACTTTCTTTGTTTCTATTTATCTATCAAATTTTACATAGATATTCATTAATATTTGTCATTTCACAAAATCAATATATTAATAATACTACATTAATAATGACCAAATGATTAATTCATGTTAAGTGATTGGTTGATTTAACTAATCAAAATAAATTAATTTATGTTCATTTATTGAAAACTTGACTTCAAGAGAACACTAAATAAGGATACAATGATAATTTACCTAGTTTATTATGGAACATCACTTCTAAAACGGTGACATATAAATAGGAATAGGGGAGTAGTTGGTACGTAGTTAGAGGTCGTTTGGTAGGATCTTGAATATGATGTATTAGTAATGCTACTTTAGTTATACTAAGATTAGATTTTGAGTAATATTTGATTTTTTGTATTAAACATAGGGAAAATTATATATTATATCAAACTATTAATTCAAAATAAATATCATAGCTACAGTTTCATTTAATTCTAATTCGTTGTAAATATTTTGCCATTCAGATCTGGCTCGCCATTTTGGAATCTCACTCGCCTCTCTCACTTTATACAAATACAAATGTATAAATTATGTTTGTATTTGTATAAAGCGAGAGAAAATTGTATATACAAATTTAAATACATATATTTTTGTCTTATACACTTATAGTTATACAAATACAAATCTTTCCCTACCCAAATCTCTTTTGCATTTCTCTCTTTCTCACTTTATACGAACAGAAATTATACAAATTACGATGAATAATTCGTGTTGTAGAAAAGCGGGAGAGAGATATTTGATATACAAATGTTTTAATTAGATTCAATTGTATATACAAATTCAAATTATATGCAGATATGCAAAGACAATAATTACTAGATATATGTAGTAGTTACATATATACAGTTATCTAACTGATATTTATATACAATCGTTGCACTTTTATACAAACGATATGCCTACATGACCTTTATACAAATCAGATGCTCCATAACAAAACTGAAGTTATAGAGCGCTAGTATGATTTTTATGTTTGCTATTCATAAAATCTCCTCTTAAAAATAACATGCATTGCATAAAAAAAAGTGAAAATTTTCAGAATGTCAATATTTTAGCATTTAATAAGGCTCTATAGCTACATTTTTAATATTTATTTAAAATGTCAATATTTTCTTTTGTTATAGGGTTGATTATGTATTTATTTTTATTTATTTAATTTTAAAGAATATAATAATTTGTTAATAACAGAAAGGAGAAAATTATGGAAGAGAATATCTTTAAAAAATTTAAATCGAGATTTAAATAGAGAAATATTGAGATATATTCTAAGGACAAAAATACAAAAGTTTTGATGGTATACAGTTAAAATGAATGCTGATAAAAAAGAAATATAAATAAAGAATATGTATTATTCCAAATAATTGGCTACAGAGATACTATTATGAACTACTAACTTTATATCCACTGTCAAGGTTGAATACACTTTGATGATAAAAATACAAAATTACTAGACATACAATTAGAATAAACACAAAATAAGAAGCAATATAACAAAAAAAAAATGTTGTATTATGCATAATTTCCACAGAATAATATTATGTATTACAAGGTTGTATCTAAACAAAAATTATGTTGTATATATTCCACACAGTCAACTGCATATTTACTATTATGAACTACTAACTTTGTATCTAGTTTCGATGATGAATACAACTTGATGACATATATACCAAACTAATATGCATACAAATATAAAAAATACATATATATGTTGTATTCACGGTATCCCAATAAAATGATATTATGAACTACAAAAGTTACATTGTATCCAATTAATAGTATGAAAACAAAATGAAGATAAGATAATAAAACTTAATGAGTAAAAACCAATGAAAAATCGATAGATAAACTATAGTTTAGTTATGAGTTAGTATCCAAACCATAAGTAAATTTTTTTATAAAAAAATTACAAATATATTTCCAACGGAATACATATGCACATTAAATCTTCATGAAGTTGATCATCCACCATTTGATCTTCATCAGCCTTTTCGATTTCACTATTGGTAGACGAAGAGCCTATCATTTTCTTTTCCTTTTCCTTGTTTGTGTCTTTGTTTTTGATAATGTTTATATTTTGTAATTGAGGAAGACTTTGCATGCGAATAGGGTCATGTAGATACCTAAATCTGTTTTCTTCCGTGATTCTAGCCATCAATCCTACAATGATACAAAAATCAAAATATGAAAAATCACTAAAATAATCGATCATTACATGGCTCTTCTTGTAGTCCTCTCTGAATCCGCCATTAAGGAGCAATTTTAAATTTTTTCTTAACGACCCTAATCGAAAATAGAGGATTTACTAAGCAATATATAAACAAATATATTGAAAAGTTTAAACAGATGCAAATCACTTGAATATTTTTTAAAAGATTTCACCTATCAAAGAGAAAGAGAGGAAGAGGGATTTGGATTAAAAACCTAGAAATAATGAAATTGGGTAATGACTTTTTTTTTCCAACAGTAGTGGAGTAAAAATGGGATTGATTTGAGAAATAAAAGGAAAGAAAAATAATTATGTTAGGATACATTATATTTTCTAAAATATTGACATTTTTACTAAATATTAAAAAATATGAATTTTTTTAGTAATTATGTTAGAGATTTTGACTAATTTGCTAATTATCCCCAAAAAGGATATATTTTTTCTTACATAAATATCCTCCACAATCTTACATAGATGTAAAGGATGTGGAAAATATTTTGAGAGGCAATTGTATTTTTTTTTATTATGTTAATACATGCATTAAAACCCTTAACTAATTACTAATGCCACATATTTTGATGTATTAGCAACCAATTTTTATTGATCCTATAAAGTCTACAAGGACCACAAATGTGTTTCTAATTTATAAACCTGTGTGGTTAATTTAAAGTGAGAGCATAATGGTTCAAAAGGCCAATTCATACACCAAGTTCTACATATCAAAAACATGGCTTTCAATTAGGCCATCTAAGGCCCAAACAGAAAGCCCTCATGCAGTAATGGAAGCAGATCTTCGACAGCTAGTGATAAGATCAACAAACCTCAAACGGTCTCTTTCTGCTTTAATGGAGTCAATTTGAGGAATTGTCCTTGTATATAGGGGTAGATATGGTATGGTATCTAATGAATTATTAAATAATATCAAAAAATTTAACATTTTTATTTTCATATTATGGTATTTAGTATGGTATATATTTTAACTTTTTTTTATATATGGTACGATACTTGGTATTTAGAAATAATATCACACACACACATAGACACAGACATAGACACACACACGCACGCACACACGCACATGCACTCACGAACGCACACGCACACATACGCATGCACGCACGCACACACATGAAAAATTATTAAAATAGACGTCTTATGTTTCTCTTATTTTCAATATCCCCTTCTATTTTTATAAACCTCTAAAATTCCTTATTTCTTTAATGTATCCGATTTATTTTATAATGTATCTGAGTTACATATTATGTATCCAGTTTATGTTATAATGTATCCAACATACTTTCTAATGTATCCGAGCTACATATTATGCATCCGGTTTGTGTTCCTTTGTAAGAGATAAATGTAATTGCAAACTAAAGAGAGAGATATTCTAATTTCATATTAAAACTATGTAATTCCTAAAATTTATCCATAAAAAAATACTAACAAATATGCAACCTAGTATTAGTATAAACTAAGGAGCCGTTTTGGTAGGATGCATTAATTAAAAATAGTCCTTGGA
>JAKWIY010001279.1:0-22630 GCA_027704805.1 Solanum corneliomulleri | reverse complement strand
TATCCTAAGTACCTTCCTTTAGGTTATCCTATTTAGGGTCCATTACTTTACTTCCATTGTCCATTTTACTTTAGGGAAACTATAGCCTTAACTTATACTAAGACCATGGCTGCTAAAAACTAAATTTGGTGTTTTAGAGACTAACACCAAAGAAAGGTGCCCGACTTAGCCAAAGTAAAACTTTAACACATGCTAGCATACTATGTGATATCATTTGCTAGATCCTATGTGACAAGAATAGTTTATGGGACTTGGGGGCCATCATGGAAACATAACTCTATGCCCTTTTTGGACTATGAGGCTATCCACCCTGTGAGGACTATGGGGAACCCTACCTTCCCTCCTTTGGAAGTTGTCACCCCCTCATCTACAAGTTCACTCTGTATTAAGCTAAGTTTCCTTTATTGAAAAACCTTTATTACATTGTTTTATAAAACATAGGCTTACAACAATTAACCCCTCATATGCTTAGCTCATAGGTTATAGATGAGAGTTCATCAACCTAAGTCATGTCAGAAACCCTTGTAGTTGGACATAGCATATTCAAAGCACCATCTAGTTTAGAGTACTCTTGGGAACGCCTTCCTAGCACCCCTCTTTTGACTAGATCATCATACATGTGTGTGTATACATATATGTAAGAAAACCTTTCACATAAACACATTAAGGCCACAAATGTTAATACTTTACATTATTAGTGCATTAGTGTATAGGTGTAGTAACTATATGAGCAACCCTTTCATATAAACACATTTAGACACTACACACATTCATAACATAACCATGCATTCATATTCATGTACATAGGAATACCAAACCTAGGAATTATCCTATCAAGGAACACATGTGCAATGCATAGACAAGGTCCCATACCCTGGCCCATACTAGTACACCTATCAAATCATCCTAGTTAAGGGATACATTTCATACATCATAAACATATACTTAACATGCATAGTACTAGACATTAGTGCATATGGGAATTATCCTTTCATTAGACAACATGAACGTATACTACTTGATAAGCATGCATGAGGTGTGTGTGTGTACATTGGACCACATGTTCACATAATGGAAACAATCCTAACATTGACTTATCCACCTTAAAAATATCACAATACACATTTATGTCCCTTAAACCATAGAGCACACACCACAAAATAACATAGGAGACAAGACATCTTCTTGAATGTAAGACTCCTAATCAATCATAAGGCCACACATTCATGTAGAGGTTCAAAGGTAGGAATCATACTACACAAGAGTATTCAAACATCAACACATAGACCATACCTAGCCCTAACATAGTAATTTGAATGTAGAGGAAACATCATCAATATAACCTAGATCATAAACTAATATTGGAGACTAGGGATAATACTTCACATTGTGTGATCATAATAACCACACTTTCAAGATAAAATTGCCTTCAAGTCCATAATCACATCACATATAGAATGACAATAAGGTAAAAACCGCCACCATAAGTGGACCATACCACACAAGGTCATACATGGCTACATCAACTAGCATTTCTATATGAAAAGTAGAGAGAATAGATCCAACTTACGATTCCTTTAAGCTTTGATAATTTATGATCATTTCAAATAATTTAACATCAATAAAAGTAACAGTAGTTAAAAGTATAATTTCATAAGGGAACCGTACTTCAAACATCATAGTTTTCAAGATCGCATTAGGTACAATACTTCCTTTAGTCTGTAAAAGTAGAGAAATATAGATCAATTTACCCAAACCCTACTCCTTGATCATCATTTATTACTCATTCAACAATTCATATTCAATTGACATGACTAAAAATTGTAATAGGCAATTCAACATAATTGAAACATAATTCAATCAACATAGAGTCAAGATCACAAGACCACATTATAAGCCAATTTTAGAATTTAGGAGGATCATGGGATCATCATAAAATTTGATTGAAATTCATATTTAGAAAAGTAGATAATCGTCAATTTATCATAAACATTTTTTTGAAATCAATTTGAGAAAGAACCCATGGCTAGATTGGAAATTGGGAATTTTAATCTTTGAATCATGTTTGAAATCCTCGATTGACTCCTTAGATAAATGGGTAAATAAGGATGAAGGATCACCATACCTTATTTATTGAATACACATGAGAAATTTGATAATAACCTATGAAAATCCACCCTATAGGTTGAACTTATGTTTTCCCTCCAATGGAGGTCTGAGAGAATTTGAAGAAGAGTGAATTGGGATTTTTTATTTTCTTATCGGCTGTTGTGTTTTTGGCTAGGAAAAGGGGTTAAATAAGTCATAAAATAACTTTATAACCATCCCTTTAATTTACCAAAATACCCACATAATTATTGGGACTTTTAGACATGTCAAAATTGACTTAAAATAAACGCAATCGGATCAGGGAGTGGGCTGCGCGTCGCGGGGCAGCCTCCCTATTCTGCCCCTTATAATTTTTAGGACAGCGAGGTGCGTGATAGCTGCGCTCGGACAGGGCAAGTCCCAAATCTTGGCTTGCCTGCTGCCTTGGGCAGCCTCTGGTCTAATGATTAGGTCCTCCTTAGGGCCCTTTGGGTATTCCCCGGGTAGTCGTACCAGGACGTTTTGACCCTTAACATGTCTATTAAGGTACTAGGGTCAACTAAACTTAATTTAAACTCAAGGACACACTAGCACGTTTAAAGGGCTAACTTTCAAACCTCTTGGACGTTCTTGAACGTTTGACCTCCAAACTTCATGAAACATAACACACTTCCTATAAACATCATTATAACTCGTATAAGGACCTCATGATCCCATAATAAAACATAAGTACATAAAAACACTTAAGTCCCTTCGGTGAGTAGTCGTCGAACGTCTTGGTCGTCCCTTGACGTATGACTTTCAAATCACCTCAAATAAAGTATACATACTATAATACACTTAATGAATAGATTTTAAAATTTTTAGACACATTTGAGGCTCTAGGAACCTGAATGAATTTTCAAGGTCTTACAATAAGTATAGTACTAAAGACTTACACTAAACTAATCATTAGGACATCCTTGGACTTAAGGATTCCTTTCCTTGAACTTGGGAATCACATATCAAGATCCTCATTTATAAATACATCCTTTAAGCATACATAAGCTACACTTTGTGTAAAAAGTATAGAATAATGGAGTTAGTACAAGAATGCACTAAGTATGGCAACCATGAAAAAACATGCATTTAAAAGGGACATTTTTCTTGAAATACATACATGATGCCTTTTTGTGAAATCATTATCAAGCCTTGATACAATAGCATTTATATCATTCAAATACTTCATATAGACATATTCAAAGGCCAAACATCATATAAAATGACACGTAGAATTTAAGCAACATTTGAGGCCACTTTACAGTGAGCTCTTTTCACCCTACAGTGAACTATTTTACTTTATAGTTAACTCTTTTTATTTCAAACTTCTTGACATTCCCAAGTAACTCTTCTAGTGATACTTGGTGCAATACATGAATTATGTCCCATAATACTATTCATGTTCAAGCTTCATCTTAAGATCACAAGGAAACCATGCATACAACCTTTTTAACTCAACTCATGCATTCATTAGACCATTTTCATAAACAAAGCACATACTTTACATTAGAACTCCATACTATAGATCTCATCACATCATGTAGACACTATCATATCATCATGTAAGAGAACCATAAGAATATGCACATGCATTAGAAAACCTTCCTATGATTCCTTAGATGCTACTGGTGCAATGTCTAGGTGGGTTCATTACTTCCACCTATCCTAATTATCTCCGCTTAGGTTATCTTAGTTAGGGTCATTTACTTTACTTAAACTGCGTTGTCCATTTTACATTTGGGAAGCTAAGCGTTAACCGACACTAAGACCATGGGTTCTAAACATGGAATTTGGTGTTGTAGAGTCTTACACCAAAGGAAGGTGTTCTTACCTTGCCAAGATAAAACATTGACACATGCTAGCATACTAAGTGAATTCACCTGCTAGATCCTATGAGGAAATCATAGTTATGGAACCTAGAGGTACATGTGAAAACCCTCTTTATACCAAGATAGAGCATTATGGTTATTCACATATGAAAACCTTATTTATGCCTATTGAGGCATTGTGGTTATCCACCTTATGAAATTTATGGTAGACCTTCCTTCCCACATTGGGAAGGGACATCACTCATATTCAAGTTCAGTCGGTGCTAAGCTAAGTTCTCTTTATTAAAAGCCCGTACTAATATTACTTTATAAAATTAGTATTTAGGAGATTGACTCCCTATATGCTTAGCTCACAGGTCATATATGATATTTCATCAACCTAAATCATGTGAAAAACCCTTTCACATGGACATAGCAAATATCATTAGCACTATCTATTTTAGGGTACCCTTGAGAACACCATTCAAGTTCCCCTCTATTGGCTAGATCATTATTCATGTTTGTGTGTATACATATATGTGAGCAATCCTTTCACATGACATTTTTTAAACCACACATGTTCAAACTTCATTGCAAGTGTAACTATTTGAGCCATGCTTTCATATAAGTACAATTAGACACTAGGTATAATCATACTTCATCATAACACATACTTAACATTATACCATATAAGACATGTTCATAACATACTCATGCATTCATATTCATGTACATAAGAAACCAAATCTAGGAACTATCCTATCAAGGTATACATGTGCAATGCATAGTCAAGGTCAAATACCCTTGCCCATGCTAGTACACCTATCAAGTAATTCTAGTTAAGGAAACACACATCATACTTTCATAGACATAAGCTTAACATGCATACTAATAGACACTAGTGAGTATTAGAACAACCTTTCATTAGATAATATGATCCTATACTTCTTGTAAGAATCCATGTAGACTGAATGTGTGTTTACATTGGTCAATGTGATCACATAATTGTTATCAACAACACATTGAGGCATCCACCCTGTTAGGACCACAAACCACTTTAAAGCATAGACCACACAACACACAATTGCATAGGAGATAAGCCAACATTATATTACACTTAAGACTCCTAACTTTTGCTATTCATATATTCACATAGGGGTACATAGGTAGGGTTCATCATTTATTTATAATTCATTTATAGAATAACCTACACATAACCCTACATAATCATTCACATACTCGTTACAATAGTAACATAACCTAGATTCACAAATAGAGTAGATGACGAGGCACAAGTTACACATAAGGTTATCATCATAACTACACACTCATATATTCATCAATTTGTCTTCAAGTCCATAGTGAAAACATATATATTGAAAATAAAGTAAACAACACCACAATAAGTGGACCATACCACACAATGTCATATAAGGCTTAATCAACTACAATAATATTGAAAAATAGAGGGGAAGAGCCATTCTTACCAATTCATCAACCTTTTATCATCATTGATCCATACTCCTTTTTCATCATACATACATTATAGGGAAGTAGCTAAATATACATTTAATCATGAAAGAAACCATGTAAAAGTCGCTACAAGATCATATTACAATCTAATACAATAAATCACATATATACTAGAAAGTAGAGAGTTATAGATCATTAACTAATTTTTCTAGTCTTGTTCATATATTATATTGTATCAAATTTATACATTAAAGCAGTATCTAAGAGATAGAACATCATAGCTAAAATAATGCTTCATCCACCCTAGAATATAAATCACAACATATACTTTACTCTATCAAGTCTATAGGCTAAAAGAACCTATAACAATATTTACCAATTCAATTGTTATCTATTAATATTGGATTAATTATACTTAATTATAATCATATTACACATATAGGCATTATATAAGGCAATTCACCATAATCGAAACACATAACAACCATCCTAAGTCAAGATCACAAGTTGCTACTTGATAGACTAGAAGAACCTAGTTCAATTCATTCCAAGCCTTCTTTACTTTGATCATACAAGAATTATAACCAGAATTCCACCATGATATTAACCTAAGGCATTATCTACAAGCATCTTAATATAATCAAATTCCACTTTTCTACATTTTAAGGTCAATATTACAGTGATCACATAGAGGCATAGGCTAGTCATGTTCAAATCTTCATACATTGATCAAATTGGATTATTCATAAATAATTCACCATCAATATACTTAAATATCAGTATATATTATCAATTCTATGTAATATATCACAATTCAACCAACAACAAGCCATGATCACAATGTCCATGCAAGTGCTAAATCGAGTTTGGGAAGGGACATGGGTTCATAGTGCAATTGGAATAAAATTCACATTAAAACAAATACATTATCATCAATTCATCATGATTAAGCCATAAAAAACGTTCTTAGAACAAACCCATTGCTAGATTGAAGAAGGAGTAGTTTGATCATGAAATATCTTTTGAAAACTTTGAGATTAACTCTCTAGATGGAAGGATAACTAGAGGTGAAGGATCACTATACCTTTGTCTAGAATAAAAACTCTAAAACTTGATGAAGAACCCATAGGAATCCAACCTCTAAGATGTTCTTGAGCTTCAAATTCAATGGAGGGTATAGAGAGAATATTTTTGGAGGGAAAGCATAATTTGTGTGAATTGGATTGGGAATGGGTTGATCACGTTTTTTATCACTTATATACACCCAAAAATCACCAAATAAACTATGTAGGGTAAGGTAGCACGTGGGTAGAATTTTCGATTCACCCTTTTAATGAAACAGTGCGCACGCAATATCTGAAGGCCTGCACCAACGACCACCATTGATGCCCAGTAGGACCATTGAAGGACCGTCTGTGGCATCCGTTGATTGGCTCCTGGGATGATATTTTGTTGATCCTTGTCCAGGCTAAGTTTCCATCGACTACACCTCATTGAAGGGCCGTTTGTCAACAAACAAGGCATCTTTTGATTCAGTCGAATGACACTGCCAATGCAGTGTCTCGATAGGCTTTGGGTCCTTTTTATGGGCCCTTTTACGAGGACCTTGGGAAGTCGTACTCGGATTTTTCCAACGTGAATATACACCTTAACATGTTGAAGACCTTCCATAAAAGTTTCACAAAAAATGCACACGTAAAACATACCCAAACATGCAAGGCACACCCAAGACACATATGAACGTCTCAAGGGCTAACTTTTGAACATCTTTTACGTTTGACCTCCAAACTTCATGAAACTCTATATACTGACTGACACATCATTATTTATCATTTTAAGACTTCATAATACCATGAAACAATCAAAACACATAAAATCATCTAAGGGACCTTAGGCAACTAGTCGTCGAACGTCTTAGTTGTCCCTTGATGTTGACTTCCAAATAGATTCAAACTTTACACACTGCCTCTATACGATATTATAAACCATTTTAGGACTATAGACGCTTAGTAAAATCATGTTATGCTCTATACACCCTAATTCATTTTGGGGGTCTTACGGGGAAATCTTAGGAAGTGATTCTTATGTTTTTATGCCCTTATGAAATAAATGTTATTCTTATCTTTGATTCTTCATTTTAATGGTATTTGTTTCTAAATATGAGGATGAGTACTTATAATTTTATATTATGGAAAGTTAGACTTTATTCATGATCCTTTGGTTAGTTTTCTTAGTTGAGTGGAGTTATGGGGTTCACTTGACCATTGCACTAGTAGAATTGGTAAACCGTTATGGATAAATTTTTACCTATGAATGTTGAAATTTTATGGGCATGAATATTCTTTATGGTTATTAAATCATGTTAGGGTTGCATTAGATTTGAATTCTACTATGCTCTATATACACGTTGACTTGTCTTAACTTGAGTATGTTGGTCTTGTGTTGACTATGTTTGTATCATAACGAATATATGATTATTGTATTTTTGTGTTATTGGGTTGTGCATAAGGCTTTTCAAAGTAAATTGGCATGATTTCATCAAATGTACCTTTTTATCATGACTTCTATGTTGTGTGTGCATATGTTTCCATACGTTGTATTACTGATGTGCTAGCCCCTATTTCTCCCTTTTCCCAAGAATTTTAGATTCCGGTTGTTGAAGGGTTCGTGAAAACGTTGCAAAGAAAGATTGGATCATTTCTCCAAGTGTGGGTATTCCCTCAAGTTCCGACGAGAATGCCTTTCTCTTACTCTACCTATGTTACATCTTATAGTCTAAAGACAATTATTTCACCCATGTTGTTTTAAGATATTGTTGTATACATTTGTTTAAGGGTTATTCCATATTGTTCTTTCTGTTTAGATGGTTTATAGGTGACATCCCTATTAAGACTATATTGTGTACGTTATATATATGTGGAATAAAAGTAGAAGATGATGTAATCTTATTTTATTAGGAGTCTAAGTAAATTTTCTATGAAAATATTTTGTACGCAAGAGGTCTAAGTAAACCTCTTGAAGTATATGTATATGAAAAGTTTTAATTTTCGGCAATTTTACCTATGAATGTGATGACAAATGCTAAGACACTAGTCTTAGTTCTCTCTGAAGACGACGACGCCCATTACGTCTAGGGGGTGCTCCTCGGATGTGACAAATTTGGTATCAGAGCATGAGGTTGAATATATTTAGGGTCGATGTTTCATTAAACCACGTCTGTGTAGATTCTTTTCATTATTGTGAAGCGCGCCACACTTATGAATGTGAGACTATGTGAATCTTAGGAAACTCTGATCTTTTTGCATTCGTATGTAGTGACTCTAGAGTGATATTATTTGGTTCCACCTAAACCTTATTGTGGTTATGGATATGAATACTCGAAGAGTATCTCCTAGAAAAGCCGAGGAAGAGATGGCTAATTTGGGGGATCATAATAACCAAGTGGCTCCACTAGACAACCAAGTGCCTCCACTTGAAGAAGTTGCTATGAGTGATCATGTTCCGGTTTTTCCTCCACCGATGAACGATGGAGAGATAAATTTAACTTTTATAAATTTGTCCCAAGACATGACCTCTCGAGCTAATGTCTTCACTTCTCAAGTCCAAGCAATGACAGCCCAAGTGAAGAGGGAGGTTGGACCTTGAGTTCCTCAACATGCTTGCACTATGGCCTCTCGTTTTAGAGACTTTACTAGAATGAACCCACTTATGTTCTTCGGATCAAGGTCCGATAAGTACCTTCACGATTTCCTCAATGAGGTCTATAAGATTTTGTATGCTATGGGTGTGATTTCAATTGAGAAGGCCGAATCAGCGGCTTATAAACTTAAAGATGTGTCTCAAACTGCGTATACACAATGGAGAGATAATAGTGAACTAAGAGGTGATTTGGTGACTTGGTAGATCTTCAAGAAGGAGTTCCTTGATAAGTTCTTTCCTAGATAGTTGAGGGAAGCTAAGATGAAAGAATTCATTTGTGATACCTCTAAAATTACTTAGGTGAATCTAGAGCCTAACATGGTTTTATGAGTTTCTAAGGTCCTAAAATGTTTAATAATGTTGTAATGATGTAGATTCTAAAGATTCAGGTGAATTGGAATTCAAACTTCAAGGGACAACAAAAATGTTCGACGATTAGTTACCTATGTGCCTCATGTGTCTTTCTGTGCTTATGTTTGTGTGTCTTATGATATTATAAGGTCCTTATATAGGTAATACTAGTTTTTATAGGCAGAGTGTCAGTGTTTCATGAAGTTTTGAGGTCAAACATCCAAGAACGTCCGTGACGTTGGAAAGATTTACTTGAAACGACCTGGTGTGTCTTATCATGTTTTGTCATGTTTTATGTGTTCGTTTTGGATGAAATTGATGTGAGAGGTCCTAAACTCGTATACGATCATATTTGGGTTAGAAACGTCAAGTTAAACATCCCCAAGGACCATCCAAGGGTCTTTGAGGAAGAACCCATCTTCGTGGCCAAAACTGTCAAAGACAATCCCACCTACAGAGGCAATCGACGCCCAGTAGGCTGAAAGACGCCCCATAGGTAGAGGGAATTGGTCAAGAATTAGGCGTGGGAGGATGTCCTTCCAAGGAACAGTCTCAGAGCCAAACCATAGACCAATAGAACAGTACATAGAACAGTAAGAATTACTTTAGATAGGAAAGTTGGTTGATAAATTAGGCATGATCAAAATATAGGAAGTATTAAGGATTATTTAGGTAATATTGGAGAGGGTGTATGGGCTTTTTTTTTGAATTTCTTAAGTAAGCCTTTTGGTACCTTTTGTAAGAAGAATGTCATATTATATATATTATGTGTTTTTGTGTATTGTAACTGTATTCATATCATTATAGGTACTCCAAATGATCATTTAGGTGTGCTTAATGAGGGTCACTATACAATTTTAGGCCTATGACCACACTAAATCTGAGCAACGCTTGAAAAGTGTTGCCTAAAATATTTTTGAGAATACTTTTAAAATGTAGCCTAAATTTTCATGTTCTTGCAACTATAATATTGGAAACACTTTAATGGTATAGGCTACACTTTTTTAGTGTTGTCATAGTATGAAATTAATGACAACAATTATTTATTTATATGGCCACACTTTTATAGGGTCCGACGTTTATAATTGTAAAAACAACATTTAAGAAGTGTCCTAAAAAATTTCACCAAAATATTATATTCCCTCCAACATTTCTACTCTCCCTACTATTTTTATTGGCAAAAAAAATTACTTTTAAAATATAAGGAAAAACAATTTGGGGCTTAGAGATGAAGCTGAGCTGAAAAATGCACACGGTTTTACGCTCAAGAACATATTCTCCACGAACATAGCTGAAAAATCCACACGATTTTTCTTCTCCAGAATTTCAAATCGACTGAAGCTGAGCTGAAAATCGATAAGAGGAAGCTGAAAAATGGAGGAGCTGAAGAGAGGAACTGAATATGAAGCTGAGGTGAAAATCGGAGGAGCTGAACTGATTCTATTCTCCAAAATTGGAGAAGCTGAAAATTGGAGGAGCTCAGCTGAGCAGATGTTGACCAACAAATTCTACACTCCACGATTTGTTAGTGTAATACGTTCTTTTCCCTAAATACGGAAGTACGATTTCTTTTACAGATTTCTATCAAAATTATTTAGAGATTCCTTGTTGAAGATCGAAGAGTTGAAGAAAGTGATTTTCGTCACATATTTTTTGTTGATGAGTTGCTCTTTTCATCACAGATTCTTTGTTAACGAGCTATTCCGTCGGATTTCACAAATGAACAAAATGCTTCACACATGAACATGCCTTACGTCTTGGGTTGTTGCAACAGTTTTTATAAGGTATGAAATTTTATCTCTAAGAGTCTCAATTATAGATTTTAGGTTTTGATATTCTTGTGTATCTTTGAATGTCTAAATTTTAATTTAGGGTTTTGATGTTGTTGTTTTGTTGATACGAATTGACCTACCTCCTAAGGTTAGTCAACTCAACCTATACAATGAGTTTGTAATTAAAGATTGAGAACCTAGAGAGATTACATAAATTAAAAAGATCCTCCCTTTACAAAAAAAAAATTAAAGAAGCTAAACTTATTCAAACAACTATACCTAAGTTAAGCATAGTCAATTTGAACAAATATATCAATTATATGACTCTTTCAGTCTTTCTGTAGCATAGGAATGATATAGGCATTTGAAATGCTCTATTGTTTGTGACTTTATAAACATGTTGGTGGGTTGTTGATTTTAGTATATAGCCTCAAAATGTAAGTTGTACTCCAACATTCCAAGTCTGCATAATATGGTCATTTTCAATGCATGATTGTGCTACATGTGTCTGACTTTGTTTACCAATTCTTTGCTGGAATGCATATGACAACAATCTATGTTGCCAGATTATCAACAACATAAATATCCCTGCTAACTAGACTGCAACTAGCTGCTCCCTACAATCACATATTTGCATATTGTTGCACTGGATTGTGATTGTCTTTATTTGTTGTTGAATGTACGTTCTCTCATTCACTTAGATGCATAGAGTGCTGACTGTTAGAGTTTAGGACCTGATGACATGATTATCTCCAACCAAAAATTCGTAAACACAAACCAAGCTAAACAAAACTATTTAAGTTCAGAATGACAAGGAATTAAACAGAAATAAAGGAGAAATTTTAATCTTTCTTAAATGATCATAGTGCACAACTACCTAAACTTTCTGTTCCTAATAAACAACAACTTAAAAAATATTTAAGTTGAAGGCAAGAAAAACATAAAGTCCAGAAGTTGTATTTAACATAGAGGAAATCAAGGAGGAACATTATTCCTTCTAAGCTTTTCCTTCTGAAACATCGCATTCCAAACTTCTCCAAATTATAACTTCCTCTCGCTGTTTTTTGTAATTGAGTGGGAGTGTAAAAATGTTGCATAATATCATGCTTGTGACTTTCCTTGGACAGAAAATCTGTGTACCATTGGCCTCTCTATATTTATGAACAAATTTGAAACATTCACATCCCTTAGCTACTAGACCTTTAAGTTCCTGAACATATCTAAAAATCCTCGAAGGAGGATCAGAAATCTGAAAAAACCATTTAGTTAGAAATGCAGAATGTACCTCTAAACTAATGTTTTTATATCCACGTTGAATGCACCAGTTAAGCCCATAACTCGCATATTGTATTTCTTATTATTCCCTTCACCTAAAGGTATAGCAAAGGCTTAAATGATATCGTAGTGACATTACTATTACAAGTTTGTGGTGTCCTAAGAACTCATATTTTTGTCCCCACTGATAGAAGGAAAGAATCTCACTAGTATAATCTATTAATTTTCCTTAATGAGAGATTTTAGTTGCCAAGACACTATTATATCTATGCGGTAAAGAAAATTTTGTATAAATAATGTTTACATATCTCTCTGAAACTATAATTTGAGTTTCCCTAGATAAGCCTACTTTGTCTGAAGAAGTTAACTAAAAATGATCTTTTAAGACAATGCATATTCTGCTATCTCTTGTTGTTCTGTTCCTCTTTAATCTCAATTTGTCACACATACATAAAGCTCAGACTTCTGCTCCTTTTCATGCTTTTATTTTTCCAGCCAAGGACTTATTTAAAAACTAAGAAATTTAGGGTTATTCTTTAGCATTTCTCAAAGAGTTGTTCTCGGATAAGTGAAAGATCTTTCTTATTTAAAAATCTCTTGCTGAAAAATCAAAAACATCATTAAGGATCTTTACCCTTAGTCCTACTGTTGAGTCTACTAGGTCTAACATATATGCTGGTGGTTGGTATTATGGTCCTTTGTCTCACAGTCTTTCAACCCCTCTGTGAGATTCCTTGCTTTTTTGTAACTTCTTGTACTTCCTTATGATTTTCTTGTTGAATCGTGAATTCAAAAGATCTAGTTAGATTATTCACGGTATGTTACTTACCTAGTAATTATTTTTTCCTTGGTAGTATCATTAACATTCAAAAACTTTTGTGGTGGATTCAAGGTTTGATTTGGCATAGCAAAATTGCCATGACTAGGAAGAAACTTTTATCATCTCAAAACACATGACTCTGATTTTTTACTCGTGACTTCTAAAACTTATTTTTGAAGTAGTTAATGATTTAATGATCCTTAATATAATACTAAATATTTAATATCTTGATATTGTAGGAATTCAAATATCCCATCCAAAGATTGGATGAATTTAGCAAGGTATAACAAAGAGTATATTAATGGTGTTGAATCCTTCCTTGATTGTAACGACCTGGTTAGTCGTTTTGAGCAGCAGATTTTATTTCTGGAAAAACTGGCTGAGACGACGGACCCCACGACGGACCGTCATGGGCACGACGGACCGTCGCAGGGCCTCGTTTCAAAACACTTAGAAAATTTGAAATTGGGTACTGAAATCGACTCTCTGAACTTCGTGACGGAATGGCAGGTCAGACCGTCACAGACTCTTTGGTGGAAGTTGAGTCTCTGAAATTTGCGACGACCTGCAGGACGGACCGTCGCAGGCACGACGGGCCGTCACAGGTTGCGTAATCCCAGTTTGGGTCGGATTTCTTTACACGTTTTAAGGGACGTTTTTTACTATTCTTGCCTTAATTATAAAGTTAGTGGGTTAATGTAAACAAGTCTAATTACTTGTGGGTTAAAAGAGGTAACCTTGAGTTAATTAGTGGGGTATTATTGTCATCTTTTATATAATTATATGCTAATTAGGGTAAAAGAAAGAGGGTTTGAATAAGAAAACTAGAAAGAACAAGAAGGAGAGAGAGGATAATCGATCGAGAAGAAGAAGAACAAATCTTGGGGAAATTGCTTGCTTGATCACTAATCTTCGGTGGAGGTAGGTTATGGTTTTTACGATATTCGTAGTAAACTCTTAATAGCAAATGATATGTATTGATAGTATTGTAAACCGTGCTATGTGCTTACTTGTATGCTTGTATGAATGTGATTATATAATTGTGATTATATAAGCATTATGAAGTTATTGAATCCCAAATCTTGAAAAACCCTAATCTCTTCGTTAATGATGATGCCTTGCTAATAAAGAAGGCTTGATAAACTAAAGTAATGAGATTGATGATGCCTTAGTATAAGAAAAGGCTTGATGAACTAAAGTAATGAGAATGATGATGCCTTGGTATAAGAGAAGGCTTCATGAATTGATAGAATGAGATTAAGGGATCGGAGTGTCACGTTCCGACACATAGAATTAGGGGATCGGGTGTCACGAACCGACACGTAGATTTAGGGGATCGGGTGTCACGAACCGACACGTAGATTTAGGGGATCGGGTGTCACGAACCGACACATAGATTTAGGGGATCAGAGTGTCACGTTCCGACACATAGTAGTAGGATCGGAGGTCACGTTCCAACACATAGTAGTAGGGGATCGGAGTGTCACGTACCGACACAAGAGGAAAAGATAATGAATCTTGAAAGATGCTAATATACTCAATCTAATGAATCTAATCTCCAAATGAGTATGGTATTGAGGCTTGAGTCCTCATATGGAACTTGACGGTAATGTTAATGAAATAGTACTTGTTGTTGTTGCTACATGTTGAGCATCATAGTTGATTTTACAATATTACTTGATATATATATTGTTCTTCTATTTTGATTTTGAGTTAGCCGATGATATATACTCAGTACTTGTGGTTGTACTGACCCCCTACTTTTATGTTTTCTTATTTGTATTTGTGGAGTGCAGCAAACGTGCCGTCGTCTTCAACTCAACAGTAATTCTAGCCTGTCTTTGTCACACCGGATCTTCAGGGTGAGCTAATGCTTCTATCTTGGACTGTATCTTCTTCTTCAAGTCTTGATGCCTTGAACTTCCGGCATGGACTAGCTTTTTACTTGTTTTTGCTTTCTTAGATACTCTTAGTTTAGTGATTTGAGGATAGATGTTCTTGTGATGATGACTTCCAGATTTTGGGGATAATAATAGTTATTGAATTTTTAGAAGTTATTGAATTGATTTTTCCTTAATGAGTTAAGTCTTCCGCATTGTATTTTGATATTATATTGAAATGTTGGGGTTTAGATTGGTTGGTTCGCTCACATAGTAGGATAAGTGTGGGTGCCACTCGCGGCTCGGTTTTGGGTCGTGATAAACTTGGTATCAGAGCCTTAGGTTCGTTGGTCTCATCACACAAGAACAGGTCTAGTAGAGTCTTAAGGAACGGTAGGGGGACGCCTTTACTTTTCCTTTAGAGGCTATAAGACTTTAGGAAAATTCCACTTTTCTTTCTTTCTTTCGTGCTATTACTTGAATCAATTGGTATCTAGGTGATACAAATTGGTATCTGACCATCTTCACTCTTTTCGCAGATGGTTAGAACTAGAGCAACGACTGCACCAACACCAACACCGGCAAGGCAAAAGAACGTCTGAGCCAGCCACTGGGGCTGTGGCTCGAGGAAGAGCAGTGGCAAGAGGCCGTGGTAGAGGTCGTGGGAGGACGTCCTCTAGAGGGAGAGGACGAGTACCTAGCCCATCTGATGCTAGGGCGGGACTCCTCCACCGACTGGGGAAGTAGTAAGAGAGGGTGAGGAAGGGGAGAATGAACAAGTGCCAAATGAGGAATTGCCACCCCAACCTACCCGAGAGATGATCAATCAGGTTCTTGCTTATCTTAGCGGGTTATCTGATCAGGGTCAGGCACCTCCAGTGTTTTCTGCACCAACACCTCCGGTTTCAGCAGAGGTACAACATGCAGCCACTATGGCTCCACGTATGGATGCCTCATTGACATAGGCACGTTTCCACGTCTGACTACTGGCCTATAATGACAAATTATCAGCATGAACTTTTCAGTAAGTTCTTGATATTGAAACCTCCAGTCTTCAAGGGTGCTGAATCTGAGGATGCTTACAATTTTCTGGTTAACTGTCATGAGCTACTACACAAGTGGGTATAGTAAGAACGGTTTGGTGTTGAGTTCGTGAGTTATCAGTTTCAAGGGAACGCCAAAATGTGGTGGCGGTCACATGTTGAGTGTTACCAACAGAGGCACCACCTATGACTTGGGCCTCATTCTCTAGCTTGTTTATGGAGAAATATATCCCCCCGACTTTGAGGGATAGGAAAAGGGATGAGTTCTTGAGCCTAGAGCAAGGTAGGATGTCGGTGATGCATATGAGGCTAAGTTTCGTGCATTATCCAGGTATTTCCACTCAACTTTGTTTCAGTCCCAAGAGCGGATTCGCCGGTTTGTGAGGGTTGAGGTCAGAATTGCGGATTTTGGCCTTACAGGTAGCACCTACGGCAAAATCCTTCCAAGAAGTGGTAGACTTCGTGATAGAGGTGGAAGGAGTGAAGCCCGATGACTTCACCACGACAGCGACATCAAAAAGGTTTCGAAAGGGAAGTGAGTTTAATGGTTCTTACTGTAGAGGACAGAGTTCCTGAGGTTACTCAGTTCGACCCATTCAGTCTTCACTACAGACTGTAGTTGGGAGTCCACCTCAGACCGGTTAACAATTCTCTGAGAGACCTATGCTTGACTCCAGAGAGTGTTATGGATGTGGGGAGACTGGTCATATTAGGAGGAATTGTCCGAAACAGAGTTATAGACCCCCGATAGCTAGAGGTAGAGGTGGTCATGGTAGAGGCCGTTATTCTGGAGGCGTGGTGGTCGAGGTAATGGTGGTCACCAAAACGGCCGGGGTGATGGGCAAACTGGAGCCACTACAACACAACATGGTAGGGGCAACGGAGAGACAAGTAATGGGGCCCATTGTTACGCTTTTCCTGGGAGATCTGAAGCGGACACATCAGATGCTGTCATCACAGGTAATCTTTTGATTTGTGATTGCATGGCTTCTGTATTGTTTGATCCTGGATCCACATTTTCTTATGTATCTTCCTCATTTGCTAATGGTCTAAATTTACATTGTAAATTACTTGACATGCCTATTCGGTTTCTACTCCGGTGTGGGTGAGTCTGTGATAGTTGAAAAGGTATATAGGTCTTGTTTGGTGAATTTGTGGGGAGAAACACTTATGTAGATTTGGTTATCTTAGAAATGGTTGACTTTTATGTAATTCTGGGTATGACTTGGCTTTCTCCGAATTTTTGCGATCTTGGATTGTAATGCTAAAACTGTGACGTTAGCCAAGCCTGGGACAGACCCGTTAGTATGTGAGGGTGACTACACTTCCAATCCGGTTCGTATCGTCTCCTTTCTTCGTGCTAAGAAAATGGTTAGTAAGGGTTGTTTAGCTTTCTTTGCACATCTCAGGGATGACACTACTCAAGTACCTTCAATTGAGTCGGTTTTGGTAGTCCGCGAATTTTTGGATGTGTTCCCTGCAGATCTTCCTGGTATGCCACCGGATAGAGATATTGATTTTTGCATCGATTTGGAACCAGGTACTCGCCCCATTTCTATACCCCCTTATAGAATGGCTCCGCTGAGTTAAGAGAGCTAAAGACCCAACTTCAAGAGTTATTAAGCAAAGGCTTCATTAGACCAAGTGCATCTCCTTGGGGTGCTCCGGTGCTATTTGTGAAGAAGAAGAGGATGGATTTCGGATGTGCATAGACTACCACAGTTGAAACAGGTAACTATTAAGAACAAGTATCCATTCCTCGCATTGATGACTTGTTCGATCAGTTACAAGGTTCTTGTGTCTTCTCTAAAATTGACTTGAGATCCGGTTATCATCAATTGAAAATACGGGCACGGATGTGCCAAAGACTGCTTTTCGAACTAGGTATGGGCATTACGAGTTGTTTGGTAATGTCTTTTGGTCTTACGAATGCCCCTGCTGCTTTCATGAGCTTGATGAACGGGATTTTTAAGCCATATCTGGATCTCTTTGTGATCGTATTTATTGATGATATATTGATATACTCCAAGAGTAAGAAGGAACATGAGGAGCATTTGAGAATGGTATTGAGTTGTTGAGGAAGAAAAAGCTTTATGCCAAATTCTCCAAGTGTGAGTTTTGGCTAGATTCACAGGTCCTTCTTGGGACACGTGGTTTCTAAGGATGGAGTGATGGTGGATCCTTCTAAGATCGAGACAGTGAAGAATTGGGTGTAAGACCTACTAATGTGTCAGAAATAAGGAGCTTTGTTGGTTTAGCTAGCTATTACCGTCGATTTGTCAAAGGATTCTCTTCTATTGCTTCCCAATTGACGAACTTGACTAAGCAGAATGTTCCATTTGTATGGTCGGATAAATGTGAGGAGGAAAGCTTTCAGAAGCTCAAGACCTTGTTGACTACTGCACCAATTCTTACCTTGCCCTAGTAGAGGGTAAAACTTCATCGTTTATTGTGATGCATCCTATTCGGTTTGGGTGCAGTGCTAATGCAAGAGAGAATGTGATTGCTTATGCTTCGAGGCAATTAAAGGTGCATGAACGTAACTATCCGACCCATGATTTGGAGTTGGCCGCGGTAGTATTTGCACTAAAGCAATGGAGACACTATTTGTATGGGGTTAAGTGTGAAGTCTATACGGATCATCGTAGCCTACAGTATTTGAGACAGTGGAGATGGATGGAACTATTGAAGGACTACGATATCACTATTCTGTATCATCCGGGAAATGCAAATGTTGTGGCGGATGCTTTAAGTAGAAAGGCCGGAAGCATGGGAAGTCTAGCCCATTTGCAAGTTTCTAGACGCCCATTGGCTAGAGAGGTTCAGATTCTTGCTAATGAACTTATGAGGTTAGAAATATATGAGAAGGGAGGATTGTTAGCTTGTGTGGAGGCAAGATCTTCCTTCTTGACAAGATTAAGGGAAAGCAGTTTAACGATGAGAAATTGATCCGGATCGAGATAAAGTGTTGCGAGGAGAGGCTAAAGAAGCACTAATTGATGAGGAAGTTTTTTGAGGATTAAGGGAAGGGTATGTGTGCCCTGTTGATGATTTGATCCACACCATCCTCACAGAGGCCCATAGTTCCGGATATTCTATACATCCTGGTGCAACCAAGATGTACCGTGACCTAAAACAACACTTTTGGGGAGTAGAATGAAGCGCGACATTGTTGATTTTGTGCCAAATGCCCAAATTGTCAACAAGTAAAGTATGAACACCAGAGGCCCGGAGGAACACTTCAGAGAATGCCCATTCCTGAATGTGAAGTGGGAGAGAATTGCAATGGACTTCGTGGTTGGTCTTCCAAAGACATTGGGTAAGTTTGATTCCATTTGGGTGATTGTTGATAGGTTAACTAAGTCTGCTCACTTCATTCCGGTCAAGGTGACCTACAATGCAGAGAAGTTAGCCAAAATCTACATCTCAGAAATCGTTCGACTGCATGGAGTTCCACTCTCCATATATCAGATAGAGGTACGCAGTTTACTTCTAAGTTTTTGAGAACATTGCATGCGGAATTAGGTACTAGGTTGGACCTTAGTACTGCGTTTCACCCTCAGACTGATGGTCAGTCTGAGCGAACGATTCAATGTTGGAGGATATGCTTCGTGCATGTGTGATAGAATTTGGTGGTCATTGGGATAACTTCTTACCCTTAGCGGAGTTTTCATATAATAATAGCTATCACTCCAGCATTGACATGGCTCCATTTGAAGCATTGTATGGGAGGAGATGTAGGTCTCTCATTGGTTGGTTTGATGCATTTGAGGTTAGACCTTGGGGTACTAATCTGTTGAGGGATTCAATGGAGAAGGTGAAATCTATTAAAGAAAAGCTTCTAGTGGCGCAAAGTAGGCAAAAGGAGTATGCAGATCGAAAGTTTAGAGACTTGGAGTTTATGGAGGGTGAACAAGTCTTGTTGAAGGTTTCGCCCATGAAAGGGGTGATGCGGTTTGGAAAAAGAGGTAAGCTTAGTCCAAGGTATATTGGACCCTTTGAAGTACTTAAGCGAGTAGGGGAGGTGGCTTACGAATTAGCCTTGCCTCCAGGGCTGTCCGGAGTGCATCCGGTATTTCATGTGTCCATGTTGAAAAGATACCATGGGGATGGAAACTACATTATCCGTTGGGATTCAGTTTTGCTTGATGAGAATTTGTCTTATGAGGAGGAACCTGTTGCCATTTTAGATAGAGAAGTCCGCAAGTTGAGGTCAAGGGAGATTGCATCCATCAAAGTTCAATGGAAGAATCGACCAGTTGAAGAGGCCACTTGGGAGAAGGAGGCTGATATGCGAGAAAAATACCCACATCTGTTACAGATTCAGGGTACTCCCTTCGCTCTTGTTTCTTTTCTGTGATCGCTTGAGGACGAACGATGGTTAAATTGGTATCTATGTAACGAACGGGTTAGTCGGTTTTGAGCAGCAGATTTTTTTCTGGAAAAACTGGCTGAGACGACGGACCCCACGATGGGACGTCATGGGCACGACGGAAGTCGCAGGGCCTCATTTCAAAACACTTAGAAATTCTGAAATTGGGTACTGAAATCGACTCTCTGAACTTCGTGACGGAATGGCAGGACAGACCGTCACAGGCGTGACGGACCGTCACAGACTCTTTGGTGGAAATTGAGTCTCTGAACTTTGCGACGACCTGCAGGACGGACCGTCGCAGGCACGACGGGCCGTCAAAGGTTGTGTAATCCCAGTCTGGGTCGGATTTCTTTACACGTTTTAAGGGACATTTTTGACTATTCCTGCCTTAATTATAAAGTTAGTGGGTTAATGTAAACAAGTCTAATTACATGTGGGTTAAAAGAGGTAACCTTGAGTTAATTAGTGGGGTATTATTGTAATCTTTTATACTTAATTATATGCTAATTAGGCTAAAAGAAAGAGCGTTTGAATAAGAAAATTAGAAAGAACGAGAAGGGAGAGAGAGAATCGATCGAGAAGAAGAAGAACAAATCTCTGGGGAAATTGCTTGCTTGATCACTAATCTTCGGTGGAGGTAGGTTATGGTTTTTACGATATTCGTAGTAAACTCTTAATAGCGAATGATATGTATTGATAGTATTGTAAACCCTGCTATTTGCTTATTTGTATGCTTGTATGAATGTGATTATATAATTGTGATATATGAGCATGATGAAGTTATTGAATCCCAAATCTTGAAAAACCCTAATCTCTTCGTTAATGATGATGCCTTGGTAATAAAGAAGGCTTGATAAACTAAAGTAATGAGATTGATGATGCCTTGTATAAGAAAAGGCTTGATGAACTAAAGTAATGAGAATGATGATGCCTGGTATAAGAGAAGGCTTGATGAATTATAGAATGAGATTAGGGGATCGGAGAGGTCACGTTCCGACACATAGAATTAGGGGATCGGGTGTCACGAACCGACACGTAGATTTAGGAGATCGGGTGTCATGAACCGACACGTAGATTTAGAGGATCGGGTGTCACGAACCGACACGTAGATTTAGGGGATCGGGTGTCACGAACCGACACGTAGATTTAGGGGATCGGAGTGTCACGTTCCGACACATAGTAGTAGGGGATCGGAGTGTCACGTTCCGACACATAGTAGTAGGGTTCGGAGTGTCACGTACCGACACAAGAGAAATAAAGATAATGAATCTTGAAAGATGCTAATATACTCAATCTAATGAATCTAATCTCCAAATGAGTATGGTATTGAGGCTTTAGTCCTCATGTGTGAACTTGACGGTAATTGTTAATGAAATAGTACTTGTTGTTGCTACATGTTGAGCATTATAGTTGATTTTACAATATTACTTGATATATATATTTTCTTCTATTTTGAGTTAGCCGATGATATCTACTCAGTACTTGTGGTTGTACTGACCCCCTACTTTTATGTTTTCTTCTTTGTATTTGTGGAGTGCAGCAAACGTGTCGTCGTCTTCAACTCAACAGTAATTCTAGCCAGTCTTCCTCACACCGGATCTTCAGGGTGAGCTAATGCTTCTAGCTTGGACTGGATCTTCTTCTTCAAGTCTTGATGCCTTGAACTTCCGGCATGGACTAGCTTTTTACTTGTTTTTGCTTTCTTAGATACTCTTATTTAGTGATTTGAGGATAGATGTTCTTGTGATGATGACTTCCAGATTTTGGGGATAATAATAGTATTGAATTTTTAGAAGTTATTGAATGATTTTTCATAATGAGTTAAGTCTTCCGCATTGTATTGATATTATTATATTGAAATGTGGGGTTTAGATTGGTTGGTTCGCTCACATAGTAGGATAAGTGTGGGTGCCACTCGCGGCTCGGTTTTGGGTCGTACATTGATTTTGCTTACTCTGATGGAGATTCAATTGGAGAAGAAATTCAGTGTCCATGTGCAAAATGTTG
>JAKWIY010001278.1:0-22566 GCA_027704805.1 Solanum corneliomulleri | reverse complement strand
TTGGATTGAAGGAGAAGAGTATATTGCCAAAGAAGCCTGTGCATATTATGAGAAAATTTTTACAGGCAAAAATGAGAATATAAGAGAGGATATTTTACAATGTATACTACTGATCAAAATGCTGAATTAGATAGAATACCTTCAGAGGATGAAGTGAGACAGACTGTTATGAGTATGAATCCTCATTCAGCTCCAGGCCCTGATGGATTTGGAGGAAAGTTTTATCAAGCCTGTTTTGAAATTATTAAGAAGGATCTTATGAATGTAGTTAAATCCTTCTTTAATGGTTCTATGATGCCTAGATATATGACTCATTCTTGTCTTATTCTATTACCTAAAGTGGAGCATCCTAGTAAATTGAAGGAATTCAGACCTATTAGCCTTAGTAATTTTACAAATAAGATTATTTCTAAGATTATTAGTAAAAGATTGGCTGTAGTATTACCTTTTATAATTTCAGAAAATCAGTCAGGATTTGTTAAAGGAAGGAATATTTCTGAGAACATTATGTTGGCACAAGAAATTATACATGGCATTAAACTTCCTAAAGCTGACAGTAATGTAGTTATTAAGCTTGATATGGTTAAAGCTTATGATAGAGTTTCTTGGGCCTATACTTGTATTATTTTAAGAAAATTTGGGTTCAGTGAGGTATTTATTGACAGAATATGGAGGATTATGAGTAATAACTGGTATTCTATTGTGATCAATGGCAAAAGGCATGGTTTTTTCCATTCTACTAGAGGTTTAAAACAGGGTGACCCTCTATCTCCAGCACTTTTTATTTTAGGAGCTGAAGTTTTCTCAAGACAACTTAATAATCTGCATCACAATCAGCTCTATAAAGGTTTCCACATGGAAAAGAATGGCCCTCAGATAAATCATCTTAGTTTTGCAGATGATATTATTATATTTACCTCCACAGATAATACTTCTCTTTTATTAATCATGAAAACTATTGATGCTTATGAAATAGTATCTGATCAGAAGGTAAACAAGGATAAGAGTCATTTCATGGTTACTAATACTACTAGTCAAGATATTGTTGAAAATATTATAAGGTCCACAGGCTTTAGTAGGAAGACTAGTCCTATTAATTATCTTGGGTGTCCTTTATATATTGGAGGACAAAGAGTTATCTATTACTCTGAGGTTATAGAAAAGGTGATCAAAAGAGTGGCTGGTTGGCAATCAAAAAGATTGAATTTTGGTGGAAAAGCTGTTTTAATCAAACATGTTTTACAATCTATTCCTATTCATACACTTGCTGCTATTTCTCCTCCAAAGACTACCTTAAACTGTATTAAAAAAGTAATTGCAGACTTCTTTTGGGGTGTTGATAAGGATGGAAAGAAGTATCATTGGTCATCTTGGGAGAATCTGTCATATCCAATAAAAGAAGGTGGTATTGGAGTAAGGCTTTTAGAAGATGTGTGTACTGCATTTCAGTATAAGCAATGGTGGGAGTTTAGAACAAAAAATACTTTGTGGAGTAAATTCCTTAAAGCCAAATATTGCCAAAGATCCAATCCTGTGGCCAAAAAGTATGATACTGGAGACTCTATTGTATGGAGATACTTAACTAGAAATAGACCTCATGTGGAATCTAATATAATTTGGAAAATACATTCTGGGACTTGTAGCTTTTGGTGGGATAATTGGTTGGGTATGGAAGCTATTGCTCATCATTGTGGTTATATTTCCAGTCTGAGAAATGAATCAGTAGCTGGATTTATAATAGGAAGAAAATGGAATGAAAGGAAGGTGAGACAGTATGTGCCACCTGAATTAGTTCCTACTATACTTCAGACATCTTTCTTTCACCAAGAAGGAAAAATGGATACTGCCATATGGAAACCTGATGAAGCTGGAAAATTTACCATTTCTTCAGCATGGGAAATAATTAGAAAGAAAAGGAATCCGGATCCTATTAACAATATTATTTGGCATAAATATATTCCTTTTAAAGTATCCTTCTTTATTTGGAGAGCTTTAAAAGGAAAACTACCTACCAATGAAATATTGCATAGGTTTGGCAACAATATAGAAGATTGTTATTGTTGTTATATCAAAGGCAAAGATGACATCAAGCATATATTGATCAATGGTAATTTTGCTAAATATATTTGGAAATATTATGCATCTTCACTGGGAGCAGAACAAAACACAACAAACTTAAGGCATTTATTATTACATTGGAGGAATCTGCCAGCAAGAAATGAGGTACACAAATTAATTACTCAAATTTTACCTAACTTTATTTGTTGGAATCTTTGGAAAAATAGGTGTGCTGTCAAATATGGAAGGAAGAAGTCTAGTATTCATACAGTTCAATATGGTATATTTAGAGATGTAATGCATGCTATCAAAATATTGTTCCCTAGCATACCATGGCAGTCGAGTTGGGACAACTTGATCACCATAGTGAATCAGTGTCACCAACAATATAAAATAGTTATGGTAAGCTGGAACAAACCTATACTAGGTAATTTTAAACTCAATACAGATGGGAGCTACTTACATGATTCAGGTAAAATTGGAGGAGGTGGGATCCTTAGGGATCACCAAGGTAAAATAGTATATGCTTTCTCTTTACCTTTTGGTTTTGGTACTAATAATATTGCAGAAATAAAGGCAGCATTATATGGATTGGAATGGTGCTTACAACATGGTTACAAAAAAATTGAATTGGAAGTAGATTCAGAGCTGTTATGTAAATGGATCACCAATACAATCAACATACCATGGAGATGTGTAGATATTATCCAACAAATTCAACACATAGCTATGAAAATGGAGTGCTTTCAATGTTCTCATATATATAGAGAAGCAAACTCTACTGCTGATCTGTTATCCAAATGGAGCCACAATTTGGACATACCTCAACATTTTTATACAACAAGACAACTTCAAGGAATCATTAGAGGAAGCTACTTATTGGAGAAGATGGGCACACAAAATTTTAGAAGAAGGAAGCTCAAGAGAATCAAACATCCTCCTTAGTTATACAACATTCTCATAATCAATTTGTATTTCAAATATCATTAAACTTATTCTGTGACTTCTTTTAGTTAGTAGGATAGGTTTATCTATTTCATAATTGTAAAGGGAGAGTCTCCCTAGTTTATGCTTTCTTAGGAATTTTATTCTTATAGATGTGCATCATATTGTAAAAGGTTGAATTGACTAATCTTAGTAGATAAGTCAATTACACACCTACCCATTAGTAGAAGGTAAGGTTTATGCCCCCCTTCTTGTAATTTTTGCTTTATCAATGTTAAGGCCTGGGGGTGATGCTAAGCCCCTGACCCACCTCAAGGGTCGTTCAAATTAAAAAAAAAAAAAAAAACCCTAAACCCTAAACCCTAAACCCTAAACCCTAAACCCTAAAACCCTAAACCCTAACCCTAAAACCCTAAACCCTAAACCCTAAACCCTAAACCCTAAACCCTAAACCCGAAACCCTAAACCCTAAACCCTAAACCCTAAACCCTAAACCCTAAACCCTAAACCCTAAACCCTAAACCCTAAACCCTAAACCCTAAACCCTGAAACCCTAAACCCTAAACCCTAAACCCTAAACCCTAAACCCTAAACCCTAAACCCTAAACCCTAAACCCTAAACCCTAAACCCTAAACCCTAAACCCTAAACCCTAAACATGATGCTCTAGCTAACCTTTGTATTAATATATCCAGCCTTAATAACATCCCTGTTTCTAAATTCCTTAACAATGGTATATGGAATGAGAGATATATTAGGCAACAGGTCCCTCCAATTTTGGTACCTCAGATATTGCAAACTCAGTTTAAGTATGATATTGCTATACATGATCAGGCTATTTGGACACCTTCAGATAATGGTAAATTTTCTATTGCTTCAGCTTGGGAACTTATTAGAAAGAAGAAGCCTATAGATATCATTACTAACAGTGTATGGCATAAAAATATCCCTTTCAAGATAAGTTTCTTTATGTGGAGAGCTTTGAGAGGCAAGCTTCCAACAAATGAGACTTTACAGAAGTTTGGAAGAGCTACAAGTGAGTGTTATTGCTGTTATAAAAAGGGAACTGATGACATCAACCATATATTAATTAATGGAAACTTTGCTAAATATATATGGAAATATTATTCAGCTACTATTGGGGCCATACAAACTACTGCAGATTTGAGAAGTTGGTTAATCTATTGGAAGACACTGCCTTCTCTAAATCAGGTATACAAATTTCTTATTTCTGTTTTACCTAATTTTATTTGTTGGCATTTGTGGAAAAACAGGTGTGCTGTGAAATATGGTGACAAGAAATCAAGTATCCATAGAGTTCAATATGGAATTTTTAAAGATGTTATGTATACCATTAAAATTGCCTTTCCAAGTATACCATGGCAACACAGCTGGTACAGCTTGATCAATCTAGTGGAACAATGTCAACAGCAGCTAAATGTGATTATGGTTAATTGGCAAAAAACCACACGATGGCTTCTACAAACTTAATACAGATGGGAGTGCAATTCCAAGTACTGGAAAGATTGGAGGAGGAGGCATATTAAGGGATCACAAAGGTAATATTCATTATGCATTTTCAATACCATTGGGTTTAGGTACTAACAATATTGCAGAGATAGAGGCTGCAAGATATGGATTAAACTGGTGTGTACAGCATGGTTATAAAAGCATTGTATTGGAAGTAGATTCTGAAATCCTGTGTAAATGGATAAACAATACAATAGCTACTCCATGGAGATGTCAACATTCAATACAACAAATTCAAGACTTTGGCAAACAATTGGATCACTTTGTATGCATGCATGTATATCGTGAAGCTAATGCCACTGCAGACTTATTAGCAAAAGGGAGTCACAATATGGATATTATACAACATTTTTATACAACTCAACAACTTATTGGATCAATTCGAGGAAGCTATATATTGGATAAGATGGGAACTTACAATTTTAGAAGAAGGAAGACCAAGAGAATTAAGCATCCTCCTTAGATTTCACTAAGGCATTAATTTTTTGTTATATCAATTAACATTTTACATTAATAGTTTTTTGATGTAATTCAATTTTATTAGACTATTCTTTTACTATTCATGTAAAGGGAGAGTCTCCCTTATTTAAGCATTCTAGTATTAGGATTTTATATAGAGTGCATCTTATTGTAAAGGTTTAGTTGATTCATCTTAGTAGATAAATCAACTTATACCTATCATATATAGAAGGTAAGGTACATGCCCCCCTTCTTGTAATTTTGAATTGTTCAATGGTAAGGCCGGGGGTGTTGCTAAGCCCCGAACCACCTCAAGGGGCGTTCAAAAAAAAAAAAAAAAAACCCTAAACCCTAAACCCTAAACCCGAACCCTAAACCCTAAACCCTAAACCCTAAACCCGAAACCCTAAAACCCTAAAACCGAAACCCGAAACCCGAAACCGAACCGAAACCCTAAACCCGAAAACCCGAAACCCGAAAACCCGAAACCCTAAACCCGAAACCCGAAACCCTAAACCCTAAACCCAAACCCGAAACCCGAAACCCAACACCGAAACCCTAAACCCGAACCCTAAACCTAAACCCTAAACCCTAAACCCTAAACCCTAAACCCTAAACCCTAAACCCTAAACCCTAAACCCTAAACCCTAAACCCTAAACCCTAAACCCTAAACCCTAAACCTAAACCCTAAACCCTAAACCCCAAACCCTAAACCCTAAAACCCTAAACCCTAAACCCTAAACCCTAAACCCTAAACCCTAAACCCTATCGCTTTTCCATTTCTCAAATTTTTTCTCTCTCTAAAATTTTCTCTCTCTAAAAAATTTTTTCTCTCTCTAGAATTTTTCAAGAATCATACGCGTGAACAGTAGCTAATTGTAATTGAAGTGGTAGATTGTGATTGCTATGGCTGGAAATCCAGCTGATGAACGTTTTCGACCCCCAGATCCTTCGATTGGGGGCGAAAATTCGATTAATCTACCAACAAATGATGAAGGTACGCAAGGAGCATCGTCCTCCTCTTCGCAATTGAGGGAAGAGGCGATCCAAGTTGCGACTATAGAGGAGGATATGAATGAATTGCGTCGCCAAGTTGAAATAAATCGAAATACTCGTGGAACGATGGGGGATATACCAAGGGTGAATGAACAGATTAACTTGGGTAGAGAAGATGCGACGAAATCACATGCAATCGAGGCGGTGACATTGCAGGCGACGGAGGCGGCGAAATCGCAAGCGTTGTCGCAAGCGATGGAGGCGGTGAAATCGCAAGCAATGGAGGCGGTTACAAATCGATTGGAACTTTCTCGACAACGCATAACCAACAAAGTGGGGAAGTAAGGGGAGGTCGTATCGATGCTCGACAAGAAGCAGTCATGGTGGAATCGCAGGATAATATTCAAGTTACTGGTAATCGCGATGGTCATCAAGGGATTCAATCTCAAAATCGTACTGAAAATCACAAGGAGAAAGGAATTATTCAACAACATCAACGAATTGCAAATACAACTACCAGAAATGTAGTTTCGAGAGCAACTGCAGTTGATCATATTCAAACTAGCCAAAGAGTTGGGAATTCAGCTGAATTACTCCAGATTCAAGGTAATCCTATTACCAATACTAAAAATGTTCAAGAAACTGGTAGATTGAATATTCATGAAAACAGTAGATTGAACATAGATTCTGATAGAACTCAAAATTATCAAAGGAATTATCCCAAAATATCTAGCAATTTTGATCGAATTACCAACAAAAATGTGGTTGATAAGAATGATAATCTCATAGTTAATACTGAAAAATTAGCCAAAAAAGATCAACCAACTGAGCCTGCTCCATATACAGTGATTCAAACATATGCTGATAGACTTAGATTCAATCAGTCTAAAAAAGGGGTGAGTATTAATCTGTCTGAGCCTGAGGTTACTACCAAACAAGGCCTTCCTGCTGTATTATTTGTTAAAGATGAGGTGGTAAAGGAATTGGCTTCAACTTGTAAGTATACTTTGATTGGGAAGTTCATTTACACCATGCCTAGAGTGGAGTTAATTAGGAAGAATTTCATTCTTCAAACCCAATTATCAGGGGGAGTTAAAATTGCTCACTTTAATTCGAGGCATGTGTATATTGATTTAGACAATGAGCTTGATTATAATATGGTTTGGACCAAGCAAAGGATGACAATTGCTGGCCAAGTTATGAGGATACAGGCTTGGACTCCAACATTTAAGCCTGATGAGGAAACCCCACTTGTTCCTATATGGATATCCTTGCCAGAATTACCATGGCATTGTTACAACAAAGAGTTTATTTCTAGACTGTTGTCACCTATTGGTCGAGTTCTATATTTGGATTCTGCATCAATTAACAAAACCAGGGGTAGTCAAGCTAGAGTCAAGGTACAAGTAGACTTAACTAAAGAAAGGCCTCCCCATATTTGGATGGGATACATTGGAGAAGATATTACGGATGGAAGATGGCAGAAAATAGAGTATGATAGTATACCTAGTTATTGTTTCTATTGCAAGCATCAAGGACACAAAGAAACAGATTGTATTATTAAACAAAGGGATACAGAACAGAAGCAAAGGAAAGAAATGGAGAAAAATAAAAATAGACAAGACACTGTCCACAATAATGTTGAAGACATGCAGATGCCAGAAAATTTGGAAAATAATAGAATGGAGTTAGTCTACAATCAACAAAAACAGCAAAGTAATCAGAATCAACAAGTGATTCAAGAGGAATGGCATACTCAAAGAAAAAGGAGCAATCATCAACAAGCCCACTTTCATACTGATAAAGCTGTGGTTCAACAACATCAAACACATACAGGTATTGCTTCTATACCTACAAAAAATACTTATATTGACTTAGAAGTGCAGGAATTTACAGATCATGGAGGAGGAGTGGAGCAGGAACACACAGATCAAAGGCTTCCAAATGCTGATCAAGCTATCATACCATCACAAAGACAGGTCTACAATGCCAGAAACACTGATATTAGAGATGAAAGAAACATTCAAGAATCTAGGAAGGATCAAACTGGTTATCAAACATTAACCAGCTCAGGTATTGACTCAATGCTCCCACTCCCCAAACCCCTTAATATTGTTACTACTGGTTTAGATGTTGATAAAACTGCTGGTGTAGCTGTTGGAGGTGTGGCTGGAAGTGGTCAGGAGAAACATAGATCTAATCAGTCTAGAATTGATAAAGGAAAGGATAAAATGAATTATCAAGGAGATAAAGTTCCCCCTGATAAGCATAATCTTTCTGAACAGGCTAATATTAAAAAAAGAAATCCTAATTTGTCTATACCTGGTAATGATCCAAGTAGTCATCATGAAGTTGATGAGTACAAGGAACCAGACTCTGAGGATGAGTATGATGATACTCAATCCCTAGGGGAAGGTAGGAATACAGAGGTAGAAATAGGTACTTCTTATCAAATTCATGCAGGCCCTTTATTAACTACTTCTAATATTGAGGATATTAGAGAAGTAACTGGTAACCAGGGTCTGTCACCAAGAGGTAGAAAGCTGCTAAAACCAAATAAAAATGCTAGTATTAATAAGCCTAATACTAGAGCTAGAAGTAGAGGAGTTTGATTTGATGATTAAGATCCTTTGTTGGAATGCTAGGAGCATTAACACTTTTGGTGCCCTAGAAAGATTGATTAATCTGAGAAAGATCCATAACTTGTCTTTGCTGGCTATTTTAGAACCTTTTTCTAATAATTCTCAGTTGGAATCTTATAGAATGCAGATGCTTATGAATCAAGGATATAGTAATCCTAATAATAAGATTTGGTTATTTTGGTCTGCTGAAATAACTTGTAATATCTTGGAAAGTGATCAACAACATATTACTTGTGAGGTTAGTCATGAGAATTACAGTGAGAAATTTCTTATGAGCTTTGTATATGCTAAGTGTAAAGAACATTTGAGAAAACCTCTTTGGGAGAGCATGTTAAAATGGTCAGACACTAGTTATCCTTGGTGCATTATTGGTGATTTTAATGTTATATCTTCTACTAATGAGAAATTGGGTGGTAGAGAGTATAACATTAATAAAAGCATTGATTTCATTAGCATTATTGAAGCTTGTGGCTTGGTTGATATGGGTTATAGTGGTCAAAATTATACTTGGTGCAATCATAGGAAGGATGGTGCAAGGATTTGGAAGAGGTTGGACAGAGGTATGATTAATGATAAATGGCTGGAAACAATGCCTCAATCCAATATCACTCATCTTTCATCAGTAGGATCAGACCACTGTCCTTTACTGATGGAAATAAGGGATAATCAAGCCAATGTTATTAAATATTTTAAGTTTCTTAACTATTGGACTGATAGTGAGACCTTCTTACCAACTGTGGAAAAGTGCTGGAAAAGAAAAGTGTTTGGAAATCCTATGTGGAAATTACATACAAAATTGAGGAGGTTAACCAAAACATTAAGCATTTGGTCAAAACAGGAGTTTGGAGATGTCTTTGAAAAAGTTAAACAATATGAAAATGAGGTGAAGCAGGCTGAAGAGGATATGATTAGGGATAATAGTTTAGACAACAATGAGAAGTTGAGTGCTGTTAATGCACATTACATCAAATACTTGAAATTGGAATATAAGATTCTGCAGCAGAAAACTCAATTACATTGGTTAAAAGAGGGTGATGCTAATTCAAAGTATTTTCATGCAGTGATAAGAGGCAAAAGGAATAAAATGTTTATTAATAAACTTATGGATGAAAATGGGGCTTGGATTCAGGGTGAAGAGAATATTGCAAAAGAAACTTGTGAGTATTATAAAAATATCTTTACTGATAAGAATGACAAGATAAAGGAAGATTCTATACAATGTATCAATCATATGGTTACTCAAGAGCAGAATGAAGAGCTAGATAGGATTCCTACAGAAGATGAATTGAGAAAGACTATTATGAGTATGAATCCTAATTCTGCACCTGGTCCTGATGGATTTGGAGGAAAATTTTACCAAGTGTGTTTTGAAATTATTAAAGATGATCTTATGGCTGCTGTTAATTCCTTCTTTAATGGGAACATTATGCCTAGATATATGACTCATGCTTGCCTTATTTTATTACCTAAGGTTGATCATCCTAACAGATTGAAGGAGTTTAGACCTATCAGCCTTAGTAACTTCTCCAATAAGATCATTTCTAAGATTATGAATAATAGACTGTCAATTATCTTACCCTCTTTGGTATCTCATAATCAATCTGGTTTTGTCAAAGGAAGGAGTATATCTGAGAACATTATGTTAGCTCAAGAAATTATACATGGTATCAAACTTCCCAAAGAAGGCAATAATGTTGTTATCAAACTTGATATGGCTAAAGCCTATGACAGAGTTTCCTGGGCATATACCTGTATAGTTTTGAGAAAGATGGGATTCAGTGAAGTGTTTATTGATAGAGTTTGGAGGGTTATGTCTAATAATTGGTATTCTGTGGTTATTAATGGAAAGAGACATGGTTTTTTTCAATCTATGAGAGGACTTAAACAGGGTGATCCCTTGTCTCCAGCTCTATTTATTTTAGGTGCTGAAGTTCTCTCTAGGCAACTAAATCTTCTCTACCAAAATCATCTATATAGAGGATTTCATATGGAAATCAAAGGGCCTCAAGTCAATCATCTTAGTTTTGCAGATGACATAATTATCTTTACTTCCACTGATAGTACTTCTCTCCATCTTATAATGAAAACCATTGAAGATTATGAGGATATATCTGGTCAGAAAGTAAACAAAGATAAGAGTTTTTATATGGTAACATCCAATACTAGTCAGGTTATTACAGAGAAAATTGAGAGGGTTACTGGTTTTGGTAGGAAGAATAGCCCTATCAATTATTTGGGATGTCCATTATACATTGGAGGGCAAAGAATTAGCTACTATTCTATGGTTGTTGAAAAAGTAATCAAAAGAATAGCTGGATGGCAAACTAAAATTCTAAGTTTTGGAGGCAAAACCACTTTAGTTAAGCATGTCCTGCAATCCATTCCCATTCATACTCTAGCAGCTATTTCACCTCCCAAAACTACTTTAAATTGTATTAAGAAGGTAGTTGCTGATTTTTTCTGGGGCAATGACAAGGATGGAAAGAAATACCATTGGTCTTCTTGGGATAATATGGCATACCCTACTACTGAAGGAGGTATTGGTGTAAGATTATTAGAATATGTATGTACAGCCTTTCAATACAAACAATGGTGGGAATTTAGAACCAAAAAGACCTTGTGGAGTCAATTCTTAAGGGCCAAGTATTGTCAAAGAGCCAATCCAGTGGCTAAAAAGTATGATTCTGGTGATTCAATAGTATGGAGATACTTAACTAGAAATAGGGATAAGGTTGAAACTCTTATTAAATGGCATATTCATTCTGGTAGTTGCAGTTTTTGGTGGGATAAGTGGTTAGATAATGATATTCTTGCCAATCACTGTGTTCATCTTTCAAGCTTAAATAATAGTTTAGTAGCTGATTTTTTAATTGATGGTCAGTGGAATGAAAGGATGCTTAGACAACATGTACCTCCTTTATTAATTCCTAGTATTCTTCAGACTAAATTCAATTACCAAGCAGGTAAAGATGATACTGCCATTTGGATACCTGATGATACTGGCAAATTCAATATCTCATCAGCATGGGAAGTTATTAGAAAGAAAAGAATTCCTGATCCTATTAACAATATTATTTGGCATAAGCTATTCCTTTTTAAAATTCTTTCTTTATATGGAGAGCTTTAAAGGATAAATTACCTACTAATGAAGCTCTGCAGAGATTTGGTAGTAGTATAGTTGATTGTTATTGTTGTTATGACAAAGGCAAAGATGATATCAATCACATATTGCTAACTGGTAACTTTGCAAACTATATATGGAAGAACATGCTTCTACAGTTGGAGCAGGCCAAGTTAAAACAAATATTAGAAGTCAGCTTTTATATTGGAGGGTCTGCCAACACACAATGAGGTACACAAATTGCTTATTCATATTTACCTAACATTATTTGTTGGCATTTATGGAAAAATAGGTGTTGCTGTCAAATATGGAATAAACATTCTAGTATTAGTAGAGTAAAAAATATGGCATATTCAAAGATTCTATGTGCATATTAAAATTGGATTTCCCTACACATACTGTGGCAGTCTAGTTGGAACAATTGATCATCAATTAGGTTGATCAATGTCAGCAACAAATAAGATACTCAAGTATGTATGTGGAATAAAAAAGAAATAGGCTTTTACAAATTAAATACTGATGGCAGTTTTTTACAAGACAGTGGTAAGATTGGGGGAGGTGGAATATTAAGGGATCATCAAGGAAAAATTATCTATGCTTTTTGCTGTATCTTTTGGCTTTGGTACTAACAATCTTGCAGAGTTAAAGGCTGCATTATATGGGCTGGAATGGTGCGAGAAACATGGATACAAAAAATTTATTGGAAGTAGATTCAGAACTGTTATCTAAGTGGATCAACAACACATTCAAATTCCATGGAAATGCCTGCAAGCTGTTCAACACATTCAACAAATAGTCAAAAAATTGAATCAATTTCAATGTCAGCACATCTATAGAGAAGCAAATAACACTGCAGATTTGCTAGCCAAAGAGTCACACTCTTGATATACCTCAACACTTCTATACTTCTCATCAAATTAATGGGAACAATTAGAGGAAGTTATCTGTTGGAAAAGATGGGCACACAAAATTTAGAAGAAGGAAAATCAAAAGAATCAAGTATCCACCAGAGAGGACAGCAAATGAATGAAGGTTGATCTTTGTAAAAATCAAATGACATTTGAAAACTATCTTTGACTTGTAATATGTTTTAGATGTGTTTTTCTTTTAAGTTTAAATGTAAAGGGGAGAGTCTCCCTTATTCAAGCTTTTTAGTTACTTGTATTATGAGAGGAGTCCTCTGGTAGGAATTTCTTTGAATAGCACCTTAATGTATGAAGGTTAATTGACTAATCTTAGAAGAGGAGTCAATTAACCACCTAAAGTTAAGGTAAGGTTTATGTCCCCCTTCATGTAACAATTGTTTTTATATATATGATAAGGCCGGGGGGTTGCTAAGCCCCTGACCCACCTCAAGGGTCGTTCAACGAAAAAAAAAAAAAAAAAAAAAACCTAAACCCTAAACCCTAAACCCTAAACCCTAAAACCTAAACCCTAAACCCTAAACCCTAAACCCTTAACCCTAAACCCTATCGCTTTTTCATTTCTCAAATTTTTTCTCTCTCTAAAATTTTCTCTCTCTAAATTTTTTTTTCTCTCTCTAGAAATTTTCACGAAATCTACTGTTCGTCGCTGATAATCGGAGCATTTGAGTAGGAAATCGTGTTAGAATGAATGTCAATCCACCTGATGCACGATTCCGCCCACCGGATCCATTGGTAGAGGCGGAAAATCCTACTGCGCAGCCACAAATCAATGAAGCGGCGGAAGGATCGTCTTCTACTTCGTCACATTTGCGAGAAGAAGCGATCCAAATGGCTACGATTGAAGCGGAGATGGATGAACTCCGTCGCACTACTGAAAACAATCGAAATACGAATGAAATGATTGGAGGAACATCAAGGATCGATGTGCGAATGGGATTAGGTCGAAGCGATTCTCAGGTGCCAGAGGCGGCGCGATCGAATCCATTACAAGTTCATTCAGAAGTTAATCGTCAAGAATTAGATACTGGGGTAGTTTCCCCTACTATTGATTCACATATTCACCACAAGAGTAATACATCGAAGGATCGAATCGAGTCGCGAAATGAGGGTTTGGTAGAATCGCGATATGAAGGTCAACTGGGGAAATCGCAGATGAACATTCAAGAACAAGGTACTGGTGATGTTCAACAACAGGGGAATCGTGATGTTCATCATCTTGATTCTTCATCTATACAATCGCAACATCGACAGCTCGATTTGAACAAGGAACAACAAATTCCTCCTCACCAACATCAATCCTTCAATACGACTTCAAGAATTCCAGGCTCGAGAATTACAAATCAACCAATACTTGATAATTCAGCTGAAATTCACAGTCAACAAAGGCAAAATCAAGGTAATCTACCTATTTCTAATCCTAATTCCAATTATGCTGTCAATGTTCAAGATAATGGTAGGAGGAATATGGATACTGTTAGAACTCAGGCTTATCAAACAGATTTTCCTAAGATTTCTAGTAACTTTGATAAACCTAACAATCAAAATAGGACTGAGAAAATTGATCCTCCATTAGACAATACTGATAAATTGCCTAAGAAAGATCAAAACCAAGAACCTGCCCCATACACAGTAGTTCAAACATATGCTGATAGACTTCGATTTAATCAATCAAAAAAGGGAGTGAGTATTAACTTGAGTGAGCCTGAGATTACCACCAAGCAAGGTCTACCAGCAGTCCTTTATGTTAAGAATGAAATAGTGAAGGATTTGGCTTCAACTTGCAAGTTTACACTAATTGGAAAATTCATCTATACCATGCCTAAAGTAGAGCTTATTAGAAAGAACTTCATCCTCCAAACTCAACTATCAGGGGGGGTTAAAATTGCTCACTTTAATTCTAGGCATGTCTATATAGATTTGGATAATGAATTGGATTATAATATGGTGTGGACAAAACAGAGAATGACTATTGCTGGACAAATCATGAGAATTCAGGCTTGGACTCCAAGTTTCAAGCCTGATGAAGAAACTCCCTTAGTCCCCATATGGATATCCTTACCTGAATTACCTTGGCACTGTTATAACAAGGAGTTTATTACCAGCCTTTTATCCCCAATAGGTAGAGTGTTGTACTTAGACTCAGCTTCTATTAACAAAACAAGAGGTAGCCAAGCTAGAGTTAAGGTTCAAGTAGATTTAACTAGGGACAGACCTTCACATATTTGGATGGGGTACATTGGTGAGGACATTACAGATGGGAGATGGCAAAAAATTGAATATGACAATATCCCTGACTATTGTTTCTATTGTAAGCATCAAGGACATCAGGAATCTGTTTGCATTATCAAGAAAAGGGATGCTGAAAACAAAAGGAAAAAAGACTTGGAAAAAAACAAAGATAAGCAAGACACTATTTATCATAATCAAGAAGATACACAGAGTCATAAGGGTGTGGAAACTGGTAGAAGGGAGTTGGATCATATCCAACAAAGGCAACAAACTCAAGACAATCAAGCACAGTTGCCACAAGAGGAATGGCATACACAAAAGAGAAGGAATCAACCTCATCAAGTTAGATTCAATGCAAACAGAGCATTAACTCAACAAGTGCAAACTCAGACAGGTATTGTCCCTCTTCCTACTAGAAATACTTATATTGACTTGGAAGTGCAGGAATTCACAACTGATACCAGAGTATTGGAGGCACATAATGGTCTAGAACATAGACATCAGTCTACTTCTCTAAACAGGCCAATTCAGAGTTCTATCCATAATGCTGATCCCAAAGAACAAAGAAATCAAGGGAATAAACATCAAGGGAAGGATCCTCAAATGTCTAAGAATAAACAAACTGGTGATCAACATGTGATAATCACCAGCCCAGGTATTGACTCAATGCTCCCCTCCCCTGCACCCTTTAATGTTTCCACTGGTATAGCTGTTGTTAATGTTGGTGTAGCTGTTGGAGGTGTGGATGGAAGTGGTCAGGAGACACTAAATTCTAATGTATCTAGGTTAGATAAAGGAAAAAGTAAAATTGGTGAACAGGATTCCTTACAAGATAAAGTACCCCCTGATAAAACTAATCTTATAATTCCTTACAGATTAGTAATAAGACTGGTACTATTAATGTTTCTAATCCTGTCAATGATCCTAATAATCCTCAAGGTGATATCCTTGATGAATATAAGGAGCCTGACTCAGAGGATGAGTATGATATTGATACTCAATCCTTAGTGGAAGGCAGTGAACCTGGGGAGGAAATAAGTACTGCTCATCAAGCTCAAAAAGGCCCTTTACTTGATAACTCTAATATTGATGAAATTAGGGATGTCACTGGTAAACAAGGTCTTTCTCCAAGAGGTAGAAAAGTATTAAAACAAAATAAGAATACTAGCATTAGTAAACCTAATACAAGAGCTAGAAGTAGAGGTGTTTGATGATTAAGGTGATCTGTTGGAATGCTAGGAGCATTAATACATTTGGTGCCCTGGAAAGACTTATTAATCTCAGAAAAATGCATAATCTTGCTATGATTGCAATTTTAGAGCCTTTTACTAATCAATCTCAATTGGACTTTTATAGACTGCAACTTTTAATGAACTAGGGGCACTGTAATCCAAATAATAAAATTTGGTTATTTTGGTCCACTGAGGTAACTTGTAACATTGTAGAGAGTGATCAACAACAGGTTACTTGTGAAATCAGCTATGAAGGTTATAGTGGAAACATTTCTTATGACTTATGTCTATGCAAAGTGCAAAGATTATTTGAGGAAGCCTCTTTGGGATAGTATGATTAGAATGTCTACAACTGTGTATCCTTGGTGTATTTTAGGAGATTTTAATGTGATCTCCTCAACTCAGGAAAAACTGGGAGGCAGAGATTACAATATTAATAAGAGCCTGGAGTTTATTGGTGTTATTGATTCTTGTGGTTTATTGGATATGGGATATAGTGGTCAACCATACACATGGTGTAACCATAGAAAAGATGGTTCTAGGATTTGGAAGAGGTTAGATAGAGGCTTTGTTAATGATAATTGGCTTGATAAAATGCCTATTTCTAACATTACTCATTTGCCTTCTGTGGGATCTGACCATTGCCCTTTATTGATGGAAGTAATTGAGAACAAGGAGACTGTGATTAAATATTTCAAGTTTCTCAATTGTTGGACTGAGAATGACACTTTTTTACAGACTGTTGAAAGGTGTTGGAATAAGACTGTTGTTGGTAATCCTATGTGGATTTTACATACTAAGATGAAAAGATTAACTAACACCTTAAGAGAATGGTCAAAAACAGAATATGGTGATATTTTTGAGAAAGTTAAACAATATGAAGAAGGTGTTAAAGAGGCTGAAGGTAATTATATCATGGATAATAGTAAGGAAAATAGAGAGAAGTTGTATGCTATTAATGCTCATTATATTAAATTTTTGAAGTTGGAACATGCCATTCTTCAACAAAAAACTCATTTACATTGGTTAAAGGAAGGTGATGCTAATTCCAAATATTTTCATGCTGTTATTAGAGGCAAAAGGAAGAGAATGTTTATTCACAAAATTATGGATGAGAAGGGTGGATGGATCCAAGGAGAGGATCACATTGCTAGAGAAACCTGTGATTATTATAAAAGTATTTTCAATGGAAGTTCTGATAGAATTAATGAGGAAAGCCTTCATTGTATTCCCAAGTTGGTTACTAAGGAACAGAATTCTGAATTGGAGAGGAAGAATTGAGGAAGGTGGTGATGAATATGAATCCTCATTCTGCACCTAGACCTGATGGTATTGGGGGAAAATTTTATCAATTTTGTTTTGATATAATTAAAGATGATCTCCTAGCTGCAGTGCAAGCCTTCTTTAATGGTTATGAAATGCCTAAGTATATGACTCATGCATGCTTAATCCTTCTACCTAAAGTTGATCACCCTTCTAAACTAAAAGACTTTAGGCCTATTAGTCTTAGTAATTTTACTAATAAGATTATTTCTAAGATTATTAGTACTAGATTGGCCCCTATATTACCTCTCATTGTTTCTGAAAATCAGTCAGGATTTGTGAAGGGAAGGAGTATTTCTGAAAATGTTATGCTGGCTCAGGAAGTGATTCATGGTATAAAGCTACCTAAAGAAGGGAAGAATGTGGTTATTAAACTTGATATGATTAAGGCTTATGACAGAGTTTCTTGGACTTATACCTGTTTGGTGTTAAGAAAAATGGGTTTTGGTGAAGTGTTCATTGACAGAATCTGGAGAATTATGAGCAACAATTGGTACTCAGTGGTGATTAATGGTAAAAGACATGGTTTCTTTCATTCTACTAGAGGTTTAAAGCAAGGAGACCCTTTATCCCCAGCACTATTTATTTTAGGTGCTGAGGTTTTTTCTAGACAGCTTAACTCTCTTTATAGTAATCCTAAATATATTGGTTTTCAGATGGATAGTAAAGGACCTCAAATTAATTATCTATCTTTTGCTGATGATATTATCATTTTCACCTCTACTGATAGGTTTTCTTTACAGATTATTATGGAAACTATTAGAGAGTATGAATTGATTTCTGATCAAAGGGTAAATAAAGATAAGAGCTTCTTTATGGTTACTGCTAAGACTAAACAGGATATTATTGATACTATTAAAAATTAAACTGGTTTTGGTATTCAACACAGCCCTATTATTTATCTTGGTTGTCCTTTATACATTGGGGGTCAAAGGATTATCTATTTCTCTAATATTGTGGAAAAGATTATAAAGAAAATAGCTGGATGGCAAGCTAAAATCTTAAATTTTGGAGGCAAAGTTATTTTAGTGAAACATGTATTGCAATCTATTCCAATACATATATTAGCAGCTGTATCTCCACCTAAAACTATTCTCAAACACATCCAAAGAGTGATTTCTGATTTCTTTTGGGGTACTGATAAAGATGGCAAAAAATACCATTGGGCATCTTGGGAAACACTAGCTTATCCAATTAGTGAAGGTGGTATTGGTGTAAGAAGTCTTCAGGATATATGTACAGCTTTTCAGTATAAGCATTGGTGGGAGTTTAGGACTAAAACTTCTTTGTGGAGCAAATTCCTTAGAGCTAAATATTGCAAAAGAGCCAATCCTGTGTCTAAAAAATATGACACTGGAGACTCTTTGGTTTGGAGATATTTCACTAGAAATAGACAGGTTGTGGAATCTCATATTAGATGGAATATTAAGTCTGTTCTTCTTGCGCTTTGTATTTGGGATAATTGGTTGGGAAATGGTGCATTAGCTAATCTTTGTATCAATGTTTCTAGTCTGAATAACAAAACTGTTTCTAATTTCCTTACTGATGGTATGTGGAATGAGAGACAAGTTAGGCAACATGTTCCACCAATATTGGTACCTCAGGTTATGCAAACTCATTTCAATTACAAAATAGACATAGATGATCAGGCTATTTGGACACCTACAGACAATGGCCAATTTACTATTGCTTCAGCTTGGGAGATCATTAGAAAGAAGAAGCAAACAGATATCATTTATAACAGTGTGTGGCATAAACAACTACCATTCAAGATAGCCTTCTTTATTTGGAGAGCTTTGAGAGGAAAACTTCCAACAAATGAAACAATACAGAAGTTTGGGAGTGTGGCTGTTGAGTGCTATTGCTGTTATAGAAAGGGCACTGATGACATTCAACATATATTGATCACTGGCAACTTTGCTAAATATATATGGAAATACTATGCAGCTACTGTTGGAGTAATACAAACAACTACTGATTTGAGAAGCTTGTTATTATATTGGAAGAATCTACCCTATCTAAATCAGGTATACAAATTAGTTATTTCTATTTTACCTAATATTATTTGTTGGCATTTGTGGATAAATAGGTGTGCTGTGAAATATGGAGATAAGAAATCAAGTATCCATAGAGTTCAATATGGCATTTTAAAGATGTCATGCAAACCATTAAAGTAGCTCATCCAAATATTCCATGGCAACATAGCTGGTACAGTTTGATCAAATTAGTAGAACAATGTCAACAGCAACTAAGTGTGATAATGGTTGTAGTTGGAGAAAACCACAAGAAGGTATCTTCAAATTAAATACTGATGGAAGTGCTCTTCCAAGTTCTGGGAAGATTGGAGGAGGAGGCATATTAAGGGATCACAAAGGTAATTTACATTATGCATTTTCAATACCTTTTGGTTTAGGCACTAATAACATTGCAGAGATGGAGGCTGCGAGATATGGATTGAATTGGTGTGAACAACATGGTTATAGAAACATTATTTTGGAAGTAGATTCTGAAATTTTGTGTAAATGGATACGCAATACAATATCAATTCCATGGAGATGTCAACACACAATACAACAAATTCAAGATATTGGCAGAAAATTGGATCATTTTGAATGCATGCATGTATATCGAGAAGCCAATGGTACTGCAGACATGCTATCAAAGTGGAGTCACAAGCTGGAAATACTTCAACATTTTTATACAACAAGACAACTCAAGGGAGCAATTAGAGGAAGCTATATATTGGAGAAGATGGGTATCCAAAACTTTAGAAGAAGGAAACTCAAGAGAATAAAACACCCTCCCTAGATAGATTTCTTATTATAATTGTATAGGAATACTAATGTCATTAAACTTATTCATTGACTGTTTTAGTTGATAGAATAGTTGATAGAATAGGTTTACTATTTTCATTTTTCATGTAAGGGGAGAGTCTCCCTCATTTATGCTTTTAGAAAATGTATTAAGAGAGGAGTCCTCTCTAGGTATTACTTTCTATTTTGCATCTTATTGTATAAGGGTGAATTGACTATCTTAGTAGATAAGTCAATTACATACCTACCAAATATTAGAAGGTAAGGTGAATGCCCCCCTTCTTGTAATACTTTGTTTTGATATATGTTAAGGCCTGGGGGTGTTGCTAAGCCCCTGACCCACTCCAAGGGTCGATTCAACTAAAAAAAAAAAACCCTAAACCCTAAACCCTAAACCCTAAACCCCAATTGTGATGCCTTAGTATAAAAGAAGGCTTGATGAACTATGTTATGAGAATTGTGATGCCTTAGTATAAAAGAAGGCTTGATGAACTATGTTATGAGAATTGTGATGCCTTAGTATAAAAGAAGGCTTGATGAACTATGTTATGAGAATTGTGATGCCTTAGTATAAAAGAAGGCTTGATGAATTAGGGGATCGGGTGCCACGTTCTTCGGTACCAAGATAGTATATGAGGATCGGAGTGTCACGTTCCGACACAGGGATAGTATAGGATATGGATCGGGTGCCACGTTCCGGTACTAGGATAGTATATGAGGATCGGAGTGTCACGTTCGACACAGGGATAGTATATGGATCGGGTACCACGTTGTGGTACCAGGATAGTATATGAGGATCGGAGTGTCACGTTCCGACACAGGGATAGTATATGGATCGAGTACCACGTTCCGGTACCAGGATAGTGTATGAGGATCGGAGTGTCACGTTCCGTCACATAGTGATTGTGGAGCGGAGTGTCACGTACCGACACGAGAAGAATAAGTTCTGAATCTTGAAAGATGTTATTATGATAAATCTAATGAACCTGTTTTCCCAAATGAGTATGATATTGAGGCTTGAGTCCTCATAGATGAACTTGGTGGTACTTATTGATGATTATAGTACTTGTTGTTACTATATGTTGAGTATTATAGTTGATTTGTGAGATTAACTGATATATACTGTTTTCTATTCTGAGTTGGCCGATGATACCTACTCAGTACGTGTGGTTGTACTGACTCCTACTTGTATGTTTTTTTCTTGTATTTGTGGAGTGCAGCAAGCGTACCGTCGTCTTAAACTCGACCGCGATTCTAGCCAGTCTTCACTGCACCGGATCTCAGGGTGAGCTATGCTTCTAGCTTGGACTGGATCTTCTTCTTCTCGTCTTGATGCCTTGAAGTTCCGGCATGGACTATCTTTCATTTGTTTTAGCTTCTTAGAATACTCTTAGTTTCGTAGTTTGATTATAGATGTTCTTGTGATGATGAATTCCAGATTTTGGGGATATTTATTGTATTTGTTTTTCGTATCGAGTTAAGTCTTCCGCGTTGTATTTTGTTAAGGTTTAGATTGGTTGGTTCGCTCACATAGGAGGGTAAATGTGGGTGCCAGTCGCGTCCCCGATTTGGGTTGTGACACTGTCACCTAGAGGAAGAAAGCTTGTAAAACAAAATAAACTTACTAGTACTAGTAAGCCTAATACTAGAGCTAGGAGTAGAGGAATTTAATGATTAAGTTACTCTGTTGGAATGTGAGGAGCATAAATACTTATGGTGCTCTAGAGAGATTGATTAATCTCAGAAAAATGCATAATCTATCTATGTTGGCTATTTTAGAACCTTTTTCTAACCAAGCACATATAGATTCTTGCAAAATGCAGTTGATCATGAATCATAGTTTTAGTAATCCTAATAACAAAATCTGGCTTTTTTGGTCTAATGAAATTACTTGTGATATCTTGGAAAGTGATCAACAACAGGTTACTTGTGAGGTGAGTCATGAGAATTGCAGTGAGAAGTTCATTATTACCTATGTATATGCTAAGTGTAAGGATCAGTTAAGGAAACCCCTTTGGGATGTTATGCTAAAGAGGTCTGAAACCATGTATCCTTGGAGTATTATAGGAGATTTCAATGTTATCACCTCTACTAGTGAGAAGTTAGGGGGCAGAGATTATAATATTAATAAGAGTTTGGAGTTTATTAGCATTATTGAGGCATGTGGTTTAGTTGACATGGGATATCATGGTCAGGATTACACTTGGTGTAATCATAGGAGAGATGGTGCAAGAATTTGGAAAAAACTGGACAGGGGTATGAATAATGATAAATGGATTGAAACAATGCCTC
>JAKWIY010001277.1:0-27914 GCA_027704805.1 Solanum corneliomulleri | reverse complement strand
TAAAACTCACAAAAGTATTTGTAATTTGTGAAATCCAAACGACCATAACTTTTGACTCGCATGTCTGATTGAGGAAAAAAATTTCAATTTGTTTTTTTTCAGAGATCTACGCGAAAAAATATTTGCGTTTGCACGAGCCGATTTTCCAAAAAAACTTTCAATCAACCGATTAAATTTTGAATTTCCCCAAAATTTTAAAGAAAATTGTAATTATTTATTGCTACGAATCTTATATAAGAAAATAGATTTTTGAGTTTTAAAAAACTTGGTAACACATCTGAGAATGTAAGTTTTAATGTTAGATAATCAATTTTATGATACCAAACTTTTATCCCGTTCAATTTTATATTTCCCCTGATTTTTCACAGATGACCAGACTTTGTCGAGTGTGGCATGGAATCATCCCCCTTGGACATCACACACGATCGGACTACGTCATGCATGTCATCCAATCATGGCCCTTGGGTAGCACACACGATCAGATGACGTCGGCCGTAGTAATGCCATCATCGACCTTGGAAAGCATACACGATTGGACAATGTTGGGCGTGGTATGTTAACATCGCTTTTTGAAAACACACATGATCAGAAGACGTTGGGCGTGGAATGCCCGCATGGCGCTTGGGAAGCACACATGGTCGAATGATGTCGAGCGTGGCATGCCATCATCTCTATAAGGTATCACACGCGGTCCGACGACGTCGGTGTGGCATGCCATCATCATTATTGGACAGCATAAAAAGGGTCTAGCAACGTCGGGCATGGCATGCCATCATCGGCCTTGGACAACATACAATGTTACATTACGTAGGGCGTGGCATGTTATTATCGCCCTTGGGTTGCACACACGGTCACATGACGTTGCACGTGGCTATGCTATCATCGCCATTGTGCAGCACATACGGTCGGACGATGTCAACGTGGAATGCCATCATTGCCTTTGAACTTCTCAGATGAACGAACGACGTTGGTTATGGAATGCCATCAGTTCGCTAGTGAAGCACACATGGTCGGATGACGTCGGCCGTGGTAATACTATCATCGCTATTGTAATGCATACATTATAGGGAGACATCGAGCATGGAGTGCCCTTTTGACCTTGAAAAGCATACACGATCGGACGACGTTGGTCGTGGCATGCCTGCATGGCCCTAGGGAAGCACACACGGTTGAATGACATCAGGTGTGACATGCCATCATCGTCAGACAGAACACATGCGTTCAAACAATGTTGAGCATAACATGCCATCTTCACCCTCAGACAGAACACATGGCATGACGAAGTCGGGCGTGGCATGCCATCATCTCCCTTGGACAACATACACGGTCGAACGACATCGGGCATGGCATGTTATCATCGCCCTTGGACTGCACATACGGTCAGACAACATTGGGCATGGCAATGCTATCATTGTCCATGGGCAGAACACATGGTCAAATGACGTCGGGAGTTAAAGGCCATCATTGCCCTTTTGAAAACGGACGATGTCGTCGTGCCATTCAATAATTGCCTCTGGACTGCACACATGGATGGACAACGTAGTGTGTGGCATGCCATCATCGCCTTGTGCAGCACACACGCTTGGACGACGTCAGACATTAGATGCCATCATTTCCCTTGGACAACACACACGGTCAGACGACGTTAGGCATGGCATGCCAGCATGGTCCTTGGGCCGCACACATTGTTTGATGATGTGGATCTTGAAGGCCATCATCGCCCATAGAGAGCACACACGATCAAACTAAGTGGGGCGTGGCATGCCATCATCGCCCTTGTGCAGCAAACACTGTCGGACAACGTCGGGCATGACATCCCATCATCTGCCAAGGAAAGCATACACGATCGGACAACATTGCGCAATGCATGTTATCATCACCCTTGAACAACACACATGATTGGACCACGTAGGGCATGTCATGCCCGCATGGACCTTGGGAAGCACACACGGTCGGATGACGTCTTGCGTGGCATACCATTATCGCCCTTCTACACCACGAATGTTCAGACAGCGTGGGGCATGACATGACATCATTACCCTGGGGTAGCACACACAGTCGGACGACGTCGGGCGTGGCATGCCAGCATCGCCCTTGGATAGCATACAATGTCAGATTACGTCGAGCGTGGAATGACATCATCCCCCTTGGAGTGAAGACATGGTAGAATGATGTCGGGTGTGGGATGCACTCATCGCTATTGCAAAACATACATAGTCAGACAACGTCAAGATTTCCTTGCCATCGTCGCCCTTGTAAAGCACAACGGTCGGACGACATCGGGCGTGGAATGCCATCATTTCCCTTGGGCAGCACACACGGTCGAACTACGTCAGGCGTGGCATTCCATCATTGCGCTTGGGCAGCACACACGGTCGAACTACGTAAGGCGTGGCATTCCATCATCGCACTTGGACAACATACACGGTCAGACGACGTTGGGCTTGCCATGCCATCATCGCTCTTGGGAAGCACACATGGTCGGTGGACGTCGGGCGTGGCATGCCATCATTGCCCTTCGGAAGCACACACAGTTGAACTACGTCCGTTGAGAAGCAATCATTGCCCTTTGACAGCATAGACGGTCGTACGACGTCAGGCGCGACATGTTATCATCGCCCATGGTGAGTGTAAATGGTCGGACGATTTTGGCCGTGGCAATGCAATCATCGCTCTCGTACAGCACACACGATCGGACTACGTCAGGCGTGGCATGATATCATCGCCCTTGAGCAGCACACATAGTCGGATGACTTCGATAGTGGCAATGTTTTCATCTCTTTCAAAATGCACACACAGTCTAATGACGCTTGGCTGTGACATACCATCATCGCCCTTTAACAATATACTCGATCATACGATGTGGGGCGTGAAATGTCATTATCACCTTGAAAAGAACACACGATTGAAAGACGTTGGGCGTGGCATGCCAACATGGCCCTTGGGTAGCACACACGATCGAATTAGGTCAGGTGTGGCATGCCATAATTGTGATTGGGCAGCACACATGGTTGGACGACGACGAGCGTGACATGCCATCTTCGCCCTTGTACTGCACACACGGTGGGGTGACGTCGGGTGTGGCATTCCATCATTGCCCTTGGAGAACAACATATAAAGTATGACTACGTTGGTTGTGGCATTACATCATATCCCTTTCCCCGCACACAAGGTCGGACGACATCGGGTGTGGCAGGCCATCAACGCCCTTGGATAGCATACATAGGGAAGGATGACATCGGTTGTGGCATGACATCATCTCCCTTGGAAAGCATACAGGGCCGGACGACATTGGGCATGGCATGTTATCATCACCCTTGGACTACAGATATGGTTTATCACGTTGGGCATGTCAATGTTATCAAAGCCATTGGGCAGCACACACAGTCGAACGATGTAGGGCACTAAATGCCATTATTTCCCTTTGGACAACACATACGGTTGGACGACATCGACATGGAATTCCATCATCGCCTTTGGACATCACATATGGACAAAACACATCACGCGTGGCATGCCATCATCGCCCTTGTTTAACACAAATAGTCGGACGATGTTGGGAGTTTGATGCCATTATCTCCCTTAGAAAGCACACATGGTCGTACGACGTTAGGTGTGGCATGCCAGAATGGTCCTTGGGCAGCACACACGGTTGGAGGATGTCGGGCGTTACATGCCATCATCGCACTTAGGAATAAGACACAGTCGGACGATGTCGAGCGTGGCATGCCATCTCACCCTTGGATAGCACACATGGTCGAACGAAATCAAGCATGGCATTCCATCATCGCCCTTGGATAGTGCAAACAATTGGACTATGTCAGGCGTGGCATGCCATCATCGCCCTTTTGTAGAACACACGGTCGGATGATGTCCAGCGTGGCATGCCATCATCACCCTTGGGAAGCACACGTAGTTGGACGATGTCGGTCGTGGCATGTTATCATCGCCCTTTGATTGTACACACAATCGAAAGATGTCTGGCGTTGCATGACCGCATGACCCTCGGTCAACACACATGGTTGGATGACATCGGGCGTGGCACGCCATCATCGCCATTAGGCACACACGGTTTGAACGACTTCGGGCGTGGCATGACATCATCGCCATTTGGCCGCATATGTGGTCAGAAGACATCAAGTGTTACATGCCATCTTCGCCCTTGGACAGCACACATGATTGAAATACGTCGATCATTAAATGCTATCATGGCCCTTGGATAACATACATGCTCGGACTACGTCGGGTGTGACATGTTATCATTACCCTTGGAATATATACACAATTGAACGACATCGGGCGTGACACGTTATCATCGCCATTAGACATCACACACGATCAGATGAAGTCGGGCGTGGCATGCCCGTATGGCCCGTGGGCAGCACACATAGTCGGATGACTTCAAGCGTGACATTCCATCATCGCCCTTGGGAAACATACATTGTGGAACGACATCGGGCGTGGCATGCCATGATCGCCATTGGGAAGCACACGTGGTCGGATGACATTGGGCATGACATTCCATCTTCGCCATTGGACAACACACACAATGGCACGACTTTGACTTCGCATACCATCATTTCCCTTGGATAACATACACGATTGAACTATGTCAGGTGTGGCATGCCATCATGGCCCTTGTCTAGAACACACTGTCGAACAATGTCGGGCATTGTAGGCCATCATCGCCCTTGGACAACATACATAGGTAAGACTACGTCGGGCGTGTCTTGTTATCATCGCCCTGGGCAGCACACACAGTCGGACGACGTTGGGCGTGGCAATGCTATAATCTCCCTTGGGTAACAAGCACAGTCTGATGACGTAGGGCGTTAAATACCATCATTGCCCTTTAGATAGTACAACGATCGGATGACGTTGACATGGCATGTCATCATCGCCTTTGGACTGCACAGACAGATTGAAGACGTCGGGCATGGCATGCCATCATCGCCCTTGTGCAGCACACACGATCAGAGTACATTGGGTGTGGTATGTTATCATCGCCCTTTGAAAGCATAAACGACCGGATGACGTCGAGTGTGGCATGTTATCATCGCCCTTGTACAACACACAAGATTGGACGACGTCGGACGTGGCATGCCCACATGGACCTTAGGTAGCAAAAATGGTTGGATGACGTAGGGCGTGGCATGCCATCACAACCATTGGGAAGCATGTGCGATCGGTCGACGCTGGGCGTCACATGCCATCTTCTCCCTTGGACTGCACACACGGTGGGACGACGTCATGCATGGCATGCCATAAATACCCTTGGACAGAATACAAGGTTGGACTACGTAAGTCGTGGCATGCTTTCATAGTCCTTGGCAAGCACACATTGTCAGACGATGTCGGGCGTCGCAGGCCATCATCTCCATTGGACAACATACACAGGGTTGCACAACGTCGGGCGTGGCATGTTATCATCACCCTTGGACAACATACACGATAAGACGACATCGGGCGTGGCATGATATCATCGCCCTTGGACTGCACACACGGTCGAAAGATATTGGGCGTGGCAATGCTATCATCGCCCTTGTGCAGAACACACGGTCGAACGACGTGGAGCTTTAAATGCCATCATTGCCCTTTGGACAGCAGACACGATCGAACGACGTGACGTGGCATGTCATAATCGCCTTTGGACTGCACACACACGGATGAACGACGTCGGGCGTGACATGCGATCATCGCCCTTGTGCAGCACACAGGTAGGACGACAGCGGTCGTGAAAATACCAGAATCGCCCTTGGAATGCATAAAGGATCAGATGATGTAGGGCGTGGAATGCCATCATCGCTCTTGGAAAGCATACACAATCGACGTCATTGGGTGTGGCTTGTTAGCGTCACCCTTGTATAGCACACACGATCGGACGACATGGGGCGTCAACTGCCCGCATGGCCATTGGGCAGCACACGTGGTTAGACGAAGTCGAGCGTGATGTGCCATCTTCGCATCTTGTACAGCACGCAAGGTGGGATGATGTTGGGCATGGCATGCCATCATCGCCTTGGACAAAATACACAGTCGAAATACGTCGGTTGTGTTATGTCATCATGGCCCTTGTCCTGCATACACGGTTGCATGACGTCGGACGTGACAATGCTATCATAGACCTTAGGCAGCACACATGGTCGAACAACGTCGGGCATTAAAAGTCATCGTTTCCCTTAGGACAACACACACGGTCGGAATACATCGACGTGGCATGCCATAATCGCCTTTGGACTGCACACACGGATGGACAATGTCGGGCATGGCATGCCATCATTGCCCTTGTGCAGAACACACGGGCGGATGATGTGAAGCGTTAGATTCGATCATTGCCCTTGCATAGCACACAGAGTTGAACAACGTTAGGCATGACATGCCAGCATGGTCCTTGGGCAGCACGCACAGTCTGAGGACGTTGAGCGTGGCATGCCATCATCGCCCTTGGATAGAACACATGATCAGACTACGTTGGGTGTGGCATGGAATCATCTTCCTTTGGCACGATTGGACAACGTCGAGCGTGGCATTTTTTAATCACCCTTGGAATGAACACACGATTGGACCACGTAGGGTGTGGCAAACATGCATGGCCCTTGGGTAGCACACATGGTTGGATGACATCGGCAATGGCATGCCATTATCACCCTTGTGCAGTACACATGTTTTGACGACGTCTTGTGTGACATGCCATCATCGCCCTTTGGCAGCAGAGACGGTCGGAGGACCTCGAGCATGATAAACCATCATCCCCCTTGAAAGCATACGAGGTGGAAAGACGTCAGTCGTGGCATACCATCATCGCCCTTGGAATGAACACATGATCGGATGATGTCAGGCGTGGCATGACATCATCACAATTGGAAAGCATACATAGGGTCAGACCACCTCGGCGTTCCATGCCATCATTGCACTAGGACAACATATATGATCAAACGACGTCAGTCATGGCATGGCATCATCGCCCTTGGATAACATACACAGTCGGATGACGTTAGGCATGACATGCAAGCATGGTCCTTGGGAAACATTCATGGTTGAACTGTGTGGGGTGTACCATGCCATAATCGCACTTGGGATGAACACATGGTCAGACTACGGCGGGCATCGCGTTACATTTCACCCTTGGACAGCACACACGGTCTAACAACGTTTGGAATGGCATGCCATTATTGCCCTTGGACAGCACACTCGATCAGACTATGTCGGGTGTGGAATGCCATCATCACCCTTTGTAGAACACACGGTTCAATGGCGTCGGTCGTGGCATGCAATCATAACCCTTGGGAAGCGTACACGATCAAACAACGTTGGGCGTGGAATTTTATCATCACCCTAAGATAGCACACACGATCAGACCATGTAGGGCGTGACATACTCGCATGGGCCTTGGGCAGCATACACGGTCAGACTACGTCAAGCGTTAGATGAAATTATTGCCCTTGGCAGCACACATGCTCATACTACGTAGGGCGTTGCATGCCATCATCGATCATTGTTGTCCCAATCGTATAATATAGTATATCTTCTCAAATTTTGCATCTCTTTGTACTAGTCTTTCATTTTTAACTTAATCTGCACGAAGTATATGACTACGTAGACCTCAAAAAATATGCAGAATAAAAAAAATTGCGTCAAAAGGATATATTCGAGCCCAAAGTTTCAATCATTTGAACTTTCACTAAATCAAAGATTGAAACTTACAAAAAGTAGTTGTGAATTTGTGAAATTTCAAACGACCATAACTTTTGACTTGCATGTCCGATTGAGGAAAAACTTTTCAATTTGTTTATTTTTTGGAGATCTACGCGAACAAACTATCGTGGTTTGGACGAGTCGATTTTCCAAAAAATGTCATTTAGCCTATTAAATTGTGAATTACCCTAAAATTTTAAAGAAAATTGTAAATATTTATTGCTATGAATCTTGTATAATAAAATAGATTTTTGAGTTATAAAAAACTTGGTAACATATCTGAGAATGTAAGTTTTAATGTTAGATAATCAATTTTATGATACCAAACTTTTATCCCGTTCAATTTTACATTTTCCCTGATTTTTCACAGACGATCAGACTTTGTCGAGTGTGGCATGGCATCATCCCCCTTGGACATCACACGATCGAACTACGTCATGCATGTCATCCCTTCATGGCCCTTGGGCAGCACAAACGATCAGATGACTTCGGCCGTAGCAATGCCATCATCGCTCTTCGAATGCACACACGCTCAAACGACGTCAGGAGAGGCATGACATCATCGACCTTGGAAAGCATACACGATCGGACAACGTTGGGCGTGGTATGTTAACATCGCTTTTTGAAAGCACACATGATCGGAAGACGTTGGGCGTGGCATGCCCGGATGGAGCTTGGGAATCACACACGGTCAAACAATGTCGAGCGTGGCATGCCATCATCACCATTCGACAGCATAAAAAGGGTCGAACAACGTCGGGCATGGCATGCCATCATCGCCCTTGGACAACATACAATGTCAGATGACGTAGGGCGTGGCATGTTATTATCTCCCTTGGCTTGCACACACGGTCACATAAAGTTGCACGTGGCTATGCTATTATCGCCCTTGTGTAGCACATACGGTTAGATGATGTCGACGTGGAATGCCATCAGTTCGCTAGTGCAGCACACACGGTCGGATGACGTCGGCCGTGGTAAAATACTATCAACACTGTTGTAATGCACACACGATCGGGAGACATCGGGCATGGCATGCCATCATTGCCCTTGGAAAGCATACACGATCGAACGACGTCGGTCGTGGCATGACTTCATGGCCCTAGGGCAGCACACAAGGTCGAATGACATCGATTGTGACATGCAATCATCGTCAGACAGAACACATGCGTTCAAACATTGTTGAGCGTAACATTCCATCTTCACCCTCAGACAGAAAACATGGCGTGACGATGTCGGGTGTAGCATGCCATCATCTCCCTTGGACAACATACAAGGTCGAACGACATCGGGCATGGCATGTTATCATCGCCCTTGGACTGCACATACGGTTAGACAACATTGGGAACGGCAATGCTATCATTGTCCTTGTGCAGAACACATGGTCAGATGACGCGGGGAATTAAAGGCCATCATTGCCCTTTTGACAACGGACGATGTCATTGTTGCATTCCATATTTGCCTTTTGACTGCACATATGGATGGACGACGTAGGGTATGGCAGCACACACGGTTGAACGATTTCGGGCATTAGATTCCATCATTTCCCTTGGACAGCACACATGGTCAAACGACGTTAGTCGAGGCATGCCAGCATGGTCCTTGGGCAGCAAACATGGTTTGATGATGTGGATATTGGAATGCCATCATCGCCCATAGAAAGCACACACGATCAGACTACATGGGGCATGGCATACCATCATCGCCCTTGTGCAGCAAACACGGTCGAACGACATCGCGCGTTGCATGTTATGATCACCTTTGAACAACACACACAGTCGGATGACGTCTGGCGTGGCATACCATTATCTCCCTTGTACAGTAGGACTGTTGAGAAGGCTTCGGGAATGACATGATATCAATACCCTTGGGCAGCAAACACATTGGGACGACATCGGGTGTGGCATGCCATCATCAACCTCGGACAGCATAATGGGTCGGACTACGTCGGGCGTGGAATGACATCATCACCCTTGGAATGCACACACGGTCGAATGATATCAGGTGTGGGATTCACTCATCGCTATTGCAAAACATACAGAGTAAGACAAAGTCAGGATTTCCTTACCATCGTCGCCCTTGGAAAGCACACACGTACGGACGACATCAAGCGTGGCATGCAATCATTGCCCTTGGGCAGCATACACGGTCAAACTACGTCAGGCGTGGCATGCCATCATTGCCCTTGGGCAGCACACACGATCGAACTACGTCAGGCGTGGCAGGCCATCATCGCACTTGGACAGCATACATGGTCAGACAACGTCGGGCTTGCCATGCCATCATCATCCTTGGGAAGCACACACGACCAGAGGACGTCGCACGTGTCATGCCATCATTGCCCTTCAAAAGCACACATAGTCGAAGTACATCCGGTGTGGCATGCCATCATTGCCCTTTGACAGCATAGACGGTCGTACGACGTCAGGCGCGGCATGTTATCATCACCCATGGTGAGCATATATGGTCGGATGATTTTGGTCGTGGCAATGCAATCATCGCCCTCGGACAGCACACACGATCGGACTACGTCACGCGTGGCATGATATCATGGACCTTGAGAAGCACACACACTCGGACGACTTCGGCAGTGGCAATGACATCATCGCTTTCAAAATGCACACAGAGTCTGATGACGTTGGCCGTGACATGCTATCATCGCCCTTTAACAATATACTCGATCATATGACGTCGGGCGTGGCATGTCATCATCGCCCTTGAAAAGCACACACGATCGAAGGACGTTAGGCGTGGCATGCCAAGATGGCCCTTGGGTAGCACAATCGATCGAATGAGGTCAGGTGTGGCATGCCATCATTGTGGTTGGGCAGCACACATGGTAAGACGACGACGAGCGTGACCTGCCATCTTCGCCCTTGGACAGCAACATACACAGTATGACTACGTTGGGTGTGGCATTCCATCATATCCCTTTCCCCGCACACAAGGTCGGACGGCGTCAAGCGTGGCAGACCATCATCGCCCTTCTATAGCATACATAGTGAAGGACGACATCGGGTGTGGCATGAAATCATCTCCCTTGGAAAGCATACACGGCCGAACGACGTTGGGCGTGGCATGTTATCATCACCCTTGGACTGCAGATACTTTTTATCACGTTTGGCATAGCAATGTTATCAAAGCCCTTGAGCAGCACACACGCTCGAACGACGTAGGGCATTAAATGCCATTATTTCCCTTTGGACAACGCACACAATTGGACGACGTCGACATGGCCTGCTATCATCGCCTTTGGACATAACATATGGTGTAACCACAACAGGAGTGACATGCCATCATCACCCTTGTGCAACACAAATTGTCGGATGATGTTGGGCGTATGATTCCATCATAGCCCTTAGAAAGCACACATAGTCATACGACGTTAGGTGTGGCATGACAGAATGGTCCTTGGGCGGCGCACATAGTTGGAAGATGTCGGGCGTTACATGCCATCATCGCAATTGGGAATAAGACACGGTTGTACGACGTCGGGCGGGGCATGCCATCACACCCTTGGATAGCACACATGGTCGAACAAAATCAAGCATGGCATTGTAGCATCGCCCTTGGAGAGCACAAACGATTGGACTATGTCAGGCATGGCATGCCATCATCGCCATTTTGTAGCACACACGGTCGGATGACGTCGAGCGTGGCATGCTATCATCACCCTTGATCAGCACAAGCAGTTGGGCGACGTCGGGCGTAGCATGTTATCATCTCTCTTTGACTGTAAACACAATCGAAAGGTGTTAGGTGTTTCATGACCGCATGGACCTTGGGAAAGAAACATGGTTGGATGACGTCAGGCGTGGCACACCATCATCGCCATTATGCAGCACATGCGGTTGAACGACGTCGGGCGTGGCATGCCATCATCGCCATTTGGCAGAATATGTGGTCAGAAGACATCGGGCGTTACATTCCATCTTTGCCCTTGGACAACACACACAATCGAATTACGTCGGTCATTAAATGCTATCGTGGCTCTTGGATAACATACATGCTCAAACTAAGTCGGGTGTGACATGTTATCATTACCCTTTGATAGTTTACAAAATCGAACGACATCGGGCGTGACATGTTATCATCGATGTTAGACATCACAAACGATAGGACGATGTCTGGCGTGGCATGCCCGTATGGCCATTGGGCTTCACGCGTGGTCGGATGACGTTGCACATGACATTCCATCATCGCCCTTGGGAAACATACATTGTGGGATGACATCAGGCGTGGCATGCATGCATGGCACTAGGGCAGCACACACGGTCGAATTACGTCGGGTTTGACATCCCATCATCGTTAGACAGAACACATGCGTTCAAACAATGTTGACGTAACATGCCATCTTCACCCTCTGACAGAACACATGGTGTGACGATGCCGGGCGTGGCATGCAATCATCTCCCTTGGACAACATACTCGATCGAACGACATCGGGAATGGCATGTTATCATCGCCCTTGGACTGCACATACGGTCAGACAACATTGGGCATGGCAATGCTATCATTGTCATTGGGCAGAACACATGGTCAGATGACGACGGCGTTAAAGGCCATCATTGCCATGTTGACAACGGACGATGTTGTCGTGCAATTCAATAATTGTCTTTGGACTGCACACATGGACAGACGACGTAGGGTGTGGCACGCCCTCATCGCCTTGTGCAGCACACACGGTTGGACGACGTCGGGCATTAGAAGCCATCATTTCCCTTGGACAGCACACGCGGTCAGACGACGTTAGGCGTGGCATGCCAGCATGGTCCTTGGTCAGCACATAATGTTTGATGATGTGGATCTTGGAATGCCATCATCGCCGTCAACAGCACACACGATCGGACTACATGGGGAGTGGCATGCCATCATCGCCATGGGAAAGCATACATAATCAGACGACATCGCGCGTTGCATGTTACATCACCATTGAACAACATACACGATTGGACCACGTAGGCATGTCATGCCCGCATAACCTTGGCAGCACACACAGTCGAATGATGTCTGGCGTGGCCTATCATTATCTCCCTTGTACACCTCGAATGTTCAAACGGCGTCGGGCATGCCATGACATCATCACCCTTGGGCAGCACACACAGTCGGACGACGTCGGGCGTGGCATGCCATCATCGCCCTTGGACAGCATACAGGTTCAGACTACATCGGGCGTGGAATGACATCATCACCCTTGGAATGAACACACGGTCGAATGATGTCGGGTGTGGGATGCACTAATCGCTATTGCAAAACATACAGAGTCATACAATGTCTGGATTTCCTTGCCATCGTCGCCCATAGAAAGCACACACGTACGGACGACATCGGGCGGGGCATGCCATCATTGCCCTTGGGCAGCACACACGGTCGAACTGCGTCAGGCGTGGCATGCCATCATGGCCCTTGGGCAGCACACACAATCGAACTACGTCAGTCGTGGCATGCCATCATCGCACTTGGACAGCATACACGGTCAGACGACGTTGGGCTTGCCATGCCATCATCGCCCTTGGGAAGCACACACGGTCGGAGGACATCAGGCGTGTCATGCCATCATTTCCATTCGGAAGCACACACAGTCGAACTACGTTCGGTGTGTCATGCCATCATTGCCCTTTGACAGCATAGACGATCGTACGACGTCAGGCGCAACATGTTATCATCGCCCATGGTGAGCGTACATGGTCGGAAAATTTTGGTCGTGGCAATACAATCATCGCCCTCGGACAACACACATGATCAGACTACATCAGGCGTGGCATGATATCATTGCCCTTGAGTAGCACACACACTCGCACGACTTCAGCAATGGCAATGACATCATTGCTTTCAAAATGCACACACAGTGGGGTGACGTCGGGCGTGGCATGTCATCATCGCCCTTGAAAAGCACACACGATCGAAGGACGTTAGGCGTGGCATGCCAACATGGCCCTTGGGTAGAACCAACGATCGAATGAGGTCAGGTGTGGCATGCCATCATCGTGATTGGGCAGCACACGTGGTCGGACGACGACGAGCGTGACATGCCATCTTCACCCTTGGACTGCACACACGGTGGGGTGACGTCGAGTGTGGCATTCCATCATCGCCCTTGGACAACAACATACACGGTATGACTACGTTGGTTGTGGCATTCCATCATGTCCCTTTCCCCGCACACAAGGTCGGACGACGTCGGGCGTGGCAGGCCATCATCGCCCTTGGATAGCATACATAGGGAAGGACGACATCGGGTGTGGGATGACATCATCTCCCTTGGAAAGCATACACGGCCGGACGACGTTGGGCGTGTCATGTTATCATCGCCCTTGGACTGCAGATACGGTTTATCACGTTGGGCATGGCAATGTTATCAAAGCCCTTGGGCAGCAAACACGGTCGAACGGCGTAGGGCATTAAATTCCATTATTGCCCTTTGGACAACACACACGGTTGGACGACGTCGACATGGCATGCTATCATCGCCTTTGGACATCACATATGGAGAAACCACATCTGGCGTGACATGCCATCATCGCCCTTGTGCAACACAAATTGTCGGACGATGTTAGGTGTGTCATGCCAGAATGGTCCTTGGGCGGCACACACGGTTGGAAGATGTCGGGAGTTACATGCCATCATCGCACTTGGGAATAAGACACGGTCGGACGACGTTGGGCGTGTCAATCCATCTCACCCTTGGATAGCACACATGGTCGAACAAAATCAAGCATGGCATTCTATCATCGCCCTTGGAGAGCACAAACGATTGGACTATGTCGGGCGTGGCATGCCATCATCGCCCTTTTGTAGAACACACGGTCGGATGACGTCGAGCGTGGCATGCCATCATCACCCTTGGAAGCACACGCAGTTGGACATGTCGGGCGTGGCATGTTATCATCGCCCTTTGACTGTACACACGATCGAAAGACGTCAGGCGTTGCATGACCGCATGGCCCTTGGGCAACACACATGGTTTGATGACGCCGGGCGTGGAACGCCATCATCGCCATTCGGCAGCACACGCAGTTGAACGACGTCGGGCGTGGCATGCCATCATCGCCATTTGGCAGAATATGTCATCTTTGCCCTTGGACAACGCACAAGATCGAATTACGTCGGTCATTAAATGCTATCGTGGCTCTTGGATAACATACATGCTCGGACTAAGTCGGGTGTGACATGTTATCATTACCCTTGGAAAGATTACAAAATCGAAAGACATCGGGAGTGACATGTTATCATCGCCGTTAGACATCACAAACGATCGGACGATGTCGGGCGTGGCATGTCTGTAAGGCCCTTGGGCAGCCCCATGGTCGGATGACGTCAGGCGTGACATTCCAGCATCGCCCTTGGGAAATATACATTGTGGGACGACATCCGGCGTGGCATTCCATCTTCTCCCTTGGACAACACACACAATGGCACGACGTTGGCTTGGCATACCATCATTTCCCTTGGACAACATATCACGATTGGACTACGTCAGGTGTGGCATGCCATCATGGACCTTGGCCATCACACATTGTCAGACGATGTCGGGCGTGGCAGGCCATCAACTCCATTGGACAGCATACACAAGGTTGCACAACGTTGGGCGTGGCATGCTATCATCACCCTTGGACAGCATACACGATCATACGACATCGGGCGTGGCATGATATCATTGACCTTTGACTGCACACAAGGTCGAAAGATGTTGGGCGTGGCATGCCATCATCGCCTTTGGACTGCACACACAGATGGATGACATCGGGTGTGGCATGCCATCATCGCCCTTGTGCAGCACACACGGTAGGTCAACAATGGTAGTGGAGATGCCTTCATCGCCCTTGGAATGCATAAAGGATCGGATGATGTAGGGCGTGGATTTCCATCATCACTCTTGGAAAGCAAACATGATCGGAGGACGTTGGGTGTGGCTTGTTATCGTCGCTCTTGGATAGCACCACGATCGGACGACATCAGGCGTCAACTGCCCGCATGGCCATTGGGCAACACACGTCGTAAGACAAAGTCGGGCGTGATGTGCCATCTTTGCATATTGTACAGCAGACACGATGGAATGACGTTGGGCGTGGCATCCATCATCGCCCTTGGACAAATAACAAAGTCGAAATACGTCGGGTGTGGCATGTCATCATAGCCCTTGTTCTGCATACACGGTTGCATGACGTCAGACGTTACAATGCTATCATAGATCTTGGGCAGCACACATGGTCTAACGATGTCGGGCGTTAAAAGTTATCGTTTCCCTTAGGAAAGCACACACGGTCGGAAGACGTCGACGTGGCATGCCATAATCGCCTTTGGACTGCACATCATTGCCCTAGTGCAGAACACACGGTCGGACGACGTGAAGCGTTAGATTCCATCATTTCCCTTGCATAGCAACACACAGTCGAACAACGTTAGGCATGACATGCGAACATGGTCCTTGGGCTGCACGCACAGTCAGAGGACGTCGGGCAAGGCATGCCATCATCGCCCTTGGACAATACATGATTAGACTACGTTGGGTGTGGCATGACATCATCTTTCTTGGGAAGCATACACGGTCGGACAACGTCGGGCGTTGCATCCCATCATAACCCTGGGAAACCATACACGATTGGACGACGTCGAGCATGGCATGTTATCATCGCCCTTGGAATGAACACACGATTAGACCACGTAGGGTATGGCAAGCATGCATGGTCCTTGGGCAACTACCATGGTCGGACATCGGGAATGGCATGCCATTATCGCCCTTGTGCAGTTCACATGTTCGAATGACGTCGGGCCTGACATTACATTATCGCCCTTTGGCAGCAGAGACAGTCGGAGGACGTCGAGCATGGCATGCCATCATCGCCCTTGAAAGCATACACGGTCGAAAGACGTCAGGCGTGGCATGCCATCATCGCCCTTGGAATGAACACATGATCCGATGATGTCGGGCGTGGCATGACATCATCACAGTTGGAAAACATACATAGGGTAAGACAACGTCAGGCGTGGCATGCCATCATTGCACTAGGACAACATATATGATCAAACGACGTCGGGCAGGCCATGCAATTATCGCCCTTGGAAAGCACACACAGTCGGACGATGTCTGGTGTGGCATGCAATCATTGCCCTTAGGCATCACATACGGTCGGACTACGTCGGGCTTGGCATGTTATCAATGCACATGGTCAGCACACACGGTCTGATGATGTCGGCCGTGGTAATGCCATTATTGCCCTTGGACATCACACAAGATCGGACAACATTGGGCATGGCATGCCATCATGGCCCTTGGGCAGCACAGTCGCTGGGGCGACGTTCGCCATGGCAATGTCGTCATTGGCCTTGGAAGCACACAGGGTCGAACGACATCGGGCGTGACATGCCATCATCGCCCTTAGACAATACACATGATCAGACAACGTTGGGTGTGGCATGGCATCATCTTCCTTAGGCAGAATACACGATCGGACAACGTCGGGCGTGGCATCCCATCATCACCCTTGGAAACCATATACGATTGGACGACGTCGAGCATGGCATGTTATCATCGCCCTTGGACTGAATACAAGATTGGACCACGTGGGGTATGGCAAGCATGCATGGTCTTTGGGCAACACACATGGTCGGACATTGGGAATGGCATGCCATTATCGCCCTTGTGCAGTACACATGTTCGAACGACGTCGTGCCTGACATTCCATTATCGCCCTTTGGCAGTAGAGACGGTTGGAGGACATCGAGCATGGCATGCCATCATTGCCCTTGAAAGCATACACAGTCGAAAGACGTCAGGCGTGGCATGCCATCATCGGCCTTGGAATGAACACATGATCAGATGATGTTGGGCGTGGCATGACATCATCAAAAATGGAAAACATACATAGGATCAGACAACGTCGGGCGTGGCATGCCATCATTGCACTAGGACAACATATATGATCAAACGACGTCGGGCAGGCCATGCAATTATCGCCCTAGGAAAGCACACACGGTCGGACGATGTCTGGTGTGGCATGCAATCATTGCCCTTAGGCATCACACACAGTCGGACTACATCGGGCTTGGTATGTTATCAATGCACATGGTCAGCACACACGTTCTGATGATGTCGGCCGTGGCAATTCCATCATTACCCTTGGACATCACAAAAAATCGGACTACATTTGGCATGGCATGCCATCATTGCCCTTGGGCAGCACAGTCTTTGGGGCGACGTTCGCCATGGCAATGTCATCATTGCCCTTGGAAGCACACAGGGTCGAACGACGTCGGCGTTGACATGCCGTCATCGCCCTTATAAAGTATACATGGTTGAAAGACATCCGGTGTGGCATGTTATCATTGCCCTTGAAGAGCACAAACAAGCCGACGATGTCGGGCGTGGCATGCCTGCATGGACCCTCGGGTAACACACAGGTCGAATGACGTCGGGCGTGGCATGCCATCATTGCCATTGGGCAACATACACGCTCGAACGACATCGTTCGTGGTATTCCATCATAGACCTTTGCCAACACACTAGGTCAGATGACGTTGGGCGTGGCAGACCATCATCGCCCTTGGACAGCATACACAGGGACGTAAGACGTCGAGTGTGGCATGCCATCATCGACCTTGGAATGCATACATGGTCGGACAAAGTCGTACGTTGAATTTTATCATCGCCTTGGAACTGCACACACGGTCGAACGACGTTGGGCATGGCAATGTTAGCATCTCCCTTGGGTAGCAAACACAGACAGAAAAAGTAGGGCACTTAATGCCATAATTTCCCTTTTGAAAGCACACACGGTCGACAATGATGATGTATCATGTCATCATCGACTTTCGAGTACACACACGATCAGACGACGTCAGGCTTGGCATGACCACATGGCCGTTTGGCAGCAAACACTATTGGATGACGTCGGGCATGGCATGCCATCATCGCCATTAGGCAGCACACATTGTCGGAAGACGTGGAATGTGTCATGTTATCATCGCCCATGGACAACACACATCAACGGACGAGGTCGGACATGGCATGCCCACATAGATCTTGGTCAACACACACGATCGGATGGTGTTGGGCGTGGCATACATCATTTCCATTGGGCTGCACACGCGGTCGAACGATGTAGGGTGTGACATGCCATCTTCGCCCTTGGACAGCACACAAGGTGGGACAACGTCTAGCATGACATGGCATTATCACCCTTGGACAGAATACATAATTGAACTACGTCCTCCGTGCCATCACATCATAGCCCTTGGCCAGCACACATGATAGGACAACATCGGGCGTGGCATGCCATCATCGCCCTTGGACAGCATACACAAGGTAAAATGACATCGGGCGCGGGATTCCATCATCGCCTTTGGATAGTATACATGGTTGGATGATGTTGGGCTTGGCAATGTTGTCATTGCTCTTAGAAAACACACATGGTCGGACGATATTGTGCGCTAAATGCCATTATTGCCCTTTGGACAACACACACGGTCGAACGATGTAGACGTGGCATGTTATCATCGCTTTTGCACTCAACACACGGACAGTCGACGTCGGGCATGACATGAAATCATCGCCCTTGTACAGAACACACGGTCGGACAACGTTGAGAATTAGATGCCATCATTGCCCTTTGACAACATACACGGTCGGACGACGTTAGGCATGGCATGCTGACATGGTCTATGGGCAACAGAAATGGTCGGACAACGTCGGGTGTGGCATCCCATCATGGCCCTTGGATAGCATATACGGTCAGACTACGTCGGGCATGGCATGCCATCATCTCTTATGGAATGAACACACGGTCAGATGATGTCGAGAGTGGTATGCCATCATCACCATTGGACCACATACACTGGGTCTGACGACGTCGGGCGTAGCATAAACTTTCGCACTTGGACAACACAGACACGATTGGACCACGTAGGCCGTGGCATGCCAGCATGGCCCTTGGGCAGTACACACGGTCGGATGACGTCGGGCGTGGCATGCCATTATCTCCCTTGTGCAGCACACACATTCGAACAACGTTGGGCATGAGATTCCATCATCGCCCATGGCCACGACACAATGCCAGACGACGTCGAGCGTGGCATGCCATCATCGCCCTTGGAAGGCATACAAGGTCGGATGACGTCGGCGTGGCACGCCATCATCCCCTTTGGACAACATACACGGTCGAACTAAGTTGAGCGTGGCATGCCATCATACCCTGGGTCAGCAAACACGATCGGACTACGTCAGTCATGGCATATCATCATGAACCTTGGCCAGCACATACGGTCGGACGATGTCGGCCGTTGCAATGCCATCATCGTTCTTGCAATGCACACACGGTTTGATGACGTCAGGCGTGGCATGCCATCATTGCCCTTGGAAAGCATACAAGATTGGACGACGTAGGGCGTTGCATTTTATCATCGCCTTTGGAAAGCATACATGATTAGACGATAGGCATGGCATGTTATCATCGCCCTTGGACAGCACACACGATCGGACGATGACGGGTGTGTCATAATTGCATGGACCTTGTGCAGCACATGCAGTGGGACGACATCAGGCCTGCCATGCTATCATCGCCACTAGGAAGAACCTCGGATGGATGACGTCGGGCGTGACATGCCATGTTTGCCTTTGGACTGTACACACGGTGGGACGACGTCGGGTATTCATGCCATCATCTCCCTTGGACAGATACACGATCAGACATCGTAGGGCATATCGTGCCATCATGGACCTTGGCCAGCACACACGGTCAGACGACGTCAGGCATGGTTGGCCATCACTACCCTTGGACAACATACACAAGGTTGGACGACGTCAGGTGTGGCATGCCACCAACTCCCTTTGACACCCTACACGGTCGGACGACATCGGGTGTGGCATGGTATCGTGGCCCTTGGAATGCACACACAGTCCAACAATTTTGGGCGTGGCAATGTTGTCATCTCCCTTGTGAAGCACACACAATCAGATGACGTCGGGCTGTAAATTCTGTTATTGCCCTTGTGACAGCACACATGGTTGGATGACGTTGACGTGGCATGCCATCAACTCCTTTGGAGTGCACACACGAATATACGACATCGGGCATGGTATGCCATAATCTTCCTTGTGCAAAACACACGATCGGACGACGTAAGGCGTTAGATGCCATCATTGCCCTTGACATGAAACACGGTCGGACGATGTTAGACGTGGCATGCCAGCATTTTCATTGGCAAGCACAAACGGTCGGACAACATCGAGCGTGGCATTCTATCATCACCAATTGATAGCACACACGATCGGACTATGTCAGGTGAGGTATGCCAGTATCGGCCTTGGGCAGCACACATGGTTGAAAAATTAGGGGGTTGGCATCCTATCATCACTCTTGGAAAGCATACACGATCAGACGACGTCGGGCATGGCATGTTATCTTTGCCCTTGGACAACATACACAATTGGCCACATAAGGCATGGTATGACTGCATGGCCCTTTGGCAGCAGAGACGATCGGATGATGTTGGGCGTCGAATGCCATTATCGCTCTTGTGAAGCACAAATGTTCAGACGACGTTTGGCCCTTGGGTAGCACACATGGTCAGACAATGTCGGGCATGGCATGCGATCACCACCCTTTGACGGCATACACGGTCGGACGACATCGGGCGTGTCATTCCATCATTTCCCTTGGGCAGCACACACGATTTGCCGATGTCGAGATTTAGAAGCCATCATTGCACTTAGGAAGTGCACACGGTAAGACGACGTCAAGTGTGACATGCCATGTTTGCCCTTGGACTGCACACATGGTGGGGTGATGTCGGGTGTGGCATGCCATCATCTCCCTTTGACAACGACAAACACGGTAGGACTACGTTGGATGTAGCATGCCATCATGGCCCTTGCAGCGCACACATCGGTCGGACGATGTTGGGTGTGGCAGGCCATCATCGCCTTCGGATAGAATGCATAAGGAAGGACGATGTCGGGTGTGGCAGGCCATCATCGCCTTTCTATAGAATGCATAAGGAAGGACGATGTCGGGTGTGGCATGCCATCATTGCACTTGGGATGCATACACAGTTTAAGATGATGTCGCGCGTGTCATGACATCATCGCCCTTAGACAACATACACGGTTGGACGACGTCCGGCATGGTATGTTATCGTCGCCTTTGGATAACACATGATCGCACTACGTCAGGCGTGGCAATACTATAATCTTCCTTGGCCAGCACACACGGTCGGGCGACATCGGGCCTGGCAGGTAATCATTCTCCTTTGATGGCATTCACAGGGTCAGACGACGTCTGGTATGGCATCCCATCATCGCCATTAAATAGAATACATGGTCGGAAGACGTCGGGCATGGCATGTTATCTTCACCCTTGGACAGAAGACACAATCAGACGATGTCTGGCATGGCATGACCGTATGGCCCTTTGGTAGCACACACGTACAGAGGGCGTGACATGCTATCATCGCCATTGGGCAGCAAAGGCGGTTGGACAACGTCAACTGTGACATGCCATCTTTGCCTTGGAAAGCACACACAGTGGGACGACGTCAGGAGTGGCATGTCATCATCGCCCTTGGACAGAATACACATCAGACTACATTAGGTTTGGCATTCAATCATGACCCTTGGCCAGCACACAAGGTCACACAATGTTGGGCATGGCAGAACATCATCCCCCTTAGACAACATACACAAGGTAGGACAACGTCGGGCATGGCATTCCATCATTGCCCTTAGACAGCATACACGGTCGAACGACGTCGGGCCTGGCATGTTATCATCTCCCTTGGACTGCACACATGGTTGTACGACGTTGGGCGTGGCAACGCTATCATCGCCTTTGGGATTCACATACGGTCGAACGATATCGGGCTTTAAATGCCATTGTTGCCCTTTGGACTGCATACACAGGGTCGGATAACGTCGGCCCATCATCGCCTATGGACTGCACACACGGACAGACGACGTCGAGCGTTGCATGCGATTATCTCCCTTGTGCAGCACATACGGTCGAACGATGTCGATTGTGGCAATGCCATAATTTCCCTTGGAATGCACACAAGATCAGGCAACGTCAGGCGTGGTATGCCATTATCGCCATTGGAAACCATACATAATCAGAGATGTTGGGCGTACCATGTTATCATCACCCTTGGAACAACACACACGATCAAACGACCTCGTGTAAGGCATGCCTGCATGGCCCTTTAGAAGCACCCACATTCGAATGACGTTGCGCGTGGGATTACATCATAGACCTTGGGATAGAACACACAGTTAGATGACATCGGGCGTGACAATATATCTTCGCCCTTGGACAGCACACATGGTGGGACGACGTCGAGCGTGGCATGCCATCATCGCCCTTGGACAGAATACACTGTTGGCCTACGTCAGGCATGGCATGCCATCAAGGCCCTTGGCCAGCACACACAGTCGGATGACAGCGGGCGTTGCAGACCATCATTGCCCTTTGATAGCATATATAGGGTTGGACGATGTCAGGCATGGCATGCCATCATCGCCCTTGGATAGCTTACACGTCAGAAGACGTCGGGAGGTGCATGTTATCATTGCCCTTGAACTTCACACACGGTCAGCAGACGTTGGGCGTGGCAATTCTACCTTCGCCTGTGGGTACCATACACGGTGGAACGACGTCAGCCGTTAAATGCCATCATAGCCCTTGGACAACACACACGGTCAAACTACCTCAGGTTTGGCATGTTATCATTGACCTTGGAAAACATACACGATCGGGCTACTTCAGGTGTGGTATTTTATAATCGCCCTTGGAAAGCACACACGATCGGATGACGTAGGTGCAAGGCATGGCCACATAGCCCTTGGGAACACGGTCGGATGACATCGGGCGTGGCATGCCATCATCGCCATTCAGCAGCACACACGGTCAGACGACGTCGGGTGTGACATTCCACTTTCGCCCTTGCAAAAAACACACAGTGGGACGACATCAGTCGTGGCATGCCATCATCGCCCTTGGATAGCATACACAGTCAGACGATGTTAGGCATGGCATGCCAGCATGGTCCTTGGGAAACACACACGGTTTAACAGTGTAGGGCGTATCATGGCATAATCGCACTTGGGAAGATCACATGGTCGGACAACGGCGGGCATGGCATGACATTTCACCCTTGGATATCACACACAGTCGAACGATGTTTGTAATGGCATGCCATAATCTCCCTTGGACAGCACACTCGATCAGACTATGTCGGGTGTGCAATGCCATCATAACCCTTTGCAGAACACACAGTTCAATGACGTCGGGCGTGGCATGCAATCATAACCCTTGGGAAGCGTACACGATCGAACAACGTTGGGCATGGCATTTTATTATCACCCTAAGATAGCGCACACGATCGGACCACGTAGGGCGTTAAATACTCGCATGGCACTTGGGAAGTATACACGGTCAGACTACGTCGGGCGTTAGATGCAATCATTGACCTTTGCAGCACACATGGTCATACTACGTAGGGCGTTACATGACATCATCGATCATTGTTGTCGCATTCGTACTAATCTAGTATATCTTCTCAATTTTTGCATCTCTTTGTACTAGTCTTTCATTTTTAACTTAATCCGCACAAAGTATATGACTACGTAGATCTAAAAAAATATGCAGAACAAAAAAAATTTGCGTCAAACGGATATTCGAGCCCTAAGTTTCAATCATTTTATGTCTCACCAAATCAAAGATTAAAACTCACAAAAAGTAGTTGTAAATTTGTGAAATTCCAAACGACCATAACTTTTGACTCGCATGTCTGATTGAGGAAAAAAATTTCAATTTGTTTTTTTTCAGAGATCTACGCGAAAAAAGCTATTGCGGTTTGCACGAGCCGATTTTCCAAAAAATGACTTTCAACCGATTAAATTTTGAATTTCCCCAAAATTTTAAAGAAAATTGTAATTATTTATTGCTACGAATCTTATATACGAAAAAAGATTTTTGAGTTTCAAAAATCTTGGTAACACATCTGAGAATGTATGTTTTAATGTTAGATAATCAATTTTATGATACCAAACTTTTATCCCGTTCAATTTTATATTTCCCCTGATTTTTCACAGACGATCAGACTTTGTCGAGTGTGGCATGGAATCATCCCCCTTGGACATCACACACGATCGGACTACGTCATGCATGTCATCCCATCATGGCCCTTGGGTAGCACACACAATCAGATGACGTCGGCCGTAGCAATGCCATCATCGACCTTGGAAAGCATACACGATCGGACAATGTTGGGCGTGGTATGTTAACATCGCTTTTTGAAAACACACATGATCAGAAGACGTTGGGCGTGGAATGCCCGCATGGCGCTTGGGAAGCACACATGGTCGAATGATGTCGAGCGTGGCATGCCATCATCACTATTAGGTAGCACACGCGGTCCGACGACGTCGGCGTGGCATGCCATCATCACCATTGGACAGCATAAAAAGGGTCTAAAAACAACGTCGGGCATGGCATGCCATCATCGCCCTTGGACAACATACAATGTTAGATGACGTAGGGCGTGGCATGTTATCATCGCCCTTGGGTTGCACACACGGTCACATGACGTTGCACGTGGCTATGCTATCATCGCCCTTGTGCAGCACATACGGTCGGACGATGTCAACGTGGAATGCCATCATCGCCTTTGAACTTCTCACATGAACGAACGACGTTGGACGTGGAATGCCATCAGTTCGCTTGTGCAGCACACACGGTCGGATGACGTCGGCCGTGGTAATACTATCATCGCTGTTGTAATGCACACAAGATTGGGAGACATCGAGCATGGAGTGCCGTTTTGACCTTGGAAAGCATACACGATCGGACGACGTTGGTCGTGGCATGCCTGCATGGCCCTAGGGAAGCACACACGGTCGAATGACATCAGGTGTGACATGCCATCATCGTCAGACAGAACACATGCGTTCAAACAATGTTGAGCGTAACATGCCATCTTCACCCTCAGACAGAACACATGGCGTGACGATGTCGGGCCTGGCATGCCATCATCTCCCTTTGACAACATACACGGTCGAACGACATCGGGCATGGCATGTTATCATCGCCCTTGGACTGCATATACGGTCAGACAACATTGGGCATGACAATGCTATCATTGTCCTTGGGAAGAACACATGGTCAGATGACGTCGGGAGTTAAAGGCCATCATTTCCCTTTTGACAACGGACAATGTCGTCGTGCCATTCCATAATTGCCTCTGGACTGCACACATGGATGGACGACGTAGTGTGTGGCATGCCATCATCGCCCTTGTGAAGCACACACGGTTGGATGACGTCGGGCATTAGATGCCATTATATCCCTTGGACAGCACAATGGTCAGACGACGTTAGGCGTGGCATGCCTGCATGGTCCTTGGGCAGCACACATGGTTTGATGATGTGGATCTTGGAATGCCATCATCGCCCATGGACAGCACACACCAGATCAGACTACGTGGGGCGTGGCATGCCATCATCGCCCTTGTGCAGCAAACACGATCGGACGACATCGCGCGTTGCATGTGATCATCACCCTTGAACAACACACATGATTGGACCACATAGGGCATGTCATCCCCGCAAGGACCTTGGGCAGCACACACGGTCGGATGACGTCTGGCTTGGCATACCATTATCGCCCTTCTACACCACGAATGTTCAGACGGCGTCGGGCATGACATGACATCAATACACTTGGGCAGCACACACAGTGGGACGACGTCGGGCGTGGCATGCAATCATCGCCCTCGGACAGCATACAGGGTCGGACTACGTCGGGCGTGGAATGACATCATCACCCTTGGAATGCACACACGGTCGAATGATGTCGGGTGTGGGATGCACTCATTGCTATTGCAAAACATACAGAGTCAGACAACGTCTGCATTTCCTTGCCATCATCGCCCATGGGAAGCACACACGTTCGTACGACATCGGGCATTGCATGATATCATTACCCTTGGGCAACACACACGGTCGAACTACGTCAGGCGTGGCATGCCATCATTGCCCTTTGGCAGCACACACGATCAAACTACGTCAGGCGCGGCATGCCATCATCGCACTTGGACAGCATACACGGTCAGACGACGTTGGGCTTGCCATGCCATCCTCGACCTTGGGAAGCACACACGGTCGGAGGACATAAGGCGTGTCACGCCATCATTTCCATTCGAAAGAAAACACAGTCGAACTACGTCCGGTTTGTCATGCCATCATTGCCCTTTGACAGCATAGACGGTCGTACGACGTCAAGCGCAGCATGTTATCATCGCCCATGGTGAGCGTACATGGTCGGACAATTTTGGTCGTGGCAATGCTATCATCGCCCTCAAACAACACTCACGATTGGACTACGTCAGGCGTGGCATGATATCATGGCCCTTGAGAAGCACACAAACTTGGACGACTTCGGCAATGGCAATGACATCATTGCTTTCAAAATGCACACACAATGGGGTGACGTCAGGCGTGGCATGTCATCATCGCCCTTAAAAAACACACACGATCGAAGGACGTTAGGCGTGGCATGCCAACATAGCCCTTGGGTAGAACCAACGATCGAATGAGGTCAGGTGTGGCATGCCATCATCGTGATTGGGCAGCACACGTGATCGGACGACGACGAGCGGGACATGCCATCTTCTCCCTTGGACTGCACACATGGTGGGGTGACGTCGAGTGTGGTATTCCATCATCGGCCTTGGATAACAACATACACGGTATGACTACATTGGTTGTGGCATTCCATCATGTCCCTTTCCCCGCACACAAGGTCAGACGACGTCGGGCGTGGCAGGCCATCATCGCCCTTGGATAGCATACATAGGGAAGGACGACATCGGGTGTGGGATGACATCATCTCCCTTGGAAAGCATACACGGCCGAACGACGTTGCGCATGGCATGTTATCATCGCCCTTGGACTGCAGATACGGTTTATCACGTTGGTCATGACAATGTTATCAAAGCCCTTGGGCAGCAAACACGGTCGAACGGCGTAGGGCATTAAATTCCATTATTTCCCTTTGGACAACTTACACGGTTGGACAACGTCGACATGGCATGCTATCATCGCGTTTGGACATCACATATGGAGAAACCACATCTGGCGTGACATGCCATCATCGCCCTTGTGCAACACAAATTGTCGGACGATGTTAGGTGTGTCATGCCAGAATGGTCCTTGGGCGCACACACGGTTG
>JAKWIY010001276.1:0-22778 GCA_027704805.1 Solanum corneliomulleri | reverse complement strand
AAATGGCCAAGTGAATTGGCATATGATGAATGAACATTCACGTTAAAGGGATGATAATTATGAAAATCAAATGAGGTAATGCTAATGAATGTGGTTGCAATATGATAAGAGGCTAATGTTAAATATGATAGAAATCTCAAATGAGCCTAAGTAAATGTTACGAAAACGTACTCACCTATGATAGTGTAAAGCTAATGAAAAGACCAGTTGTTATGTACACTCTAATGAAAGTTTTGAGACTGATGTACACATAATGCTAATCATGAGATTAGAAATAATCTATTGAGCTATGATGTCCTCATACTAGAAGTCAGCTTCCATGATGTATGATTTGAATGAAATGGAACTTTATACTGAGCATCGATACAGTAGCTATAAGCAGTGATTCCTTCTTTTGGGAAGGATGGAGGTTCACAAAACTCTCATGAGATGAGACTGTCCGGCACTATGGGTGCGGGTCTCCTTATATCTCATTGTCTTCAAACCTATACTTCCAATATAGGGATCTGGCGGGGTTGAATTCCCATGTACGCTAGCATGTTTTGGGTCACTTTGGTCGGTGACTACACCTCTTTTCGATGTGGAGTAGACACTAGATTTCATGATGCTCACATGATCTAGGTCTTTTAAGGTTGTTGTTCCTTAATGTATGAAAGAAAATGAAAAGAATAATACCGAAGGTGTTTGTGCAAGAAAATCAGAAGGTGAAATCAGATTCAAGTAATGACATTAGGTCATTCTTGGTCATTGCACTTTATGATCCCGATGAGAGTTTAAAATTTCATCCTAGGTATAGCTGGTGTTTGCATCATCCTACAAATGAATGAAATGAATAACGGGAAGTACAAATGAACGAATGAAGTAGACTCTGTGTTCGCTAAAGAAGGTCCTTGGTTGAGGTCCCATATGTTGGGCACCTACTTGAGATGTCTTATGCTACGTTAACGATTCTAAGGTCTCATGTATATGAAATGTATAATATAAAAAAACATGAAAGTAATGAATTAAGTGGAATAATCAATAGAGAATTGATTATGAAAGGTAATGAATATATAGCGTACAGAATGACCCACTATAAGGTAGAGAAATCATTCCATAGTCGTTGCATTACTTACATCGAGTCATTGTGGGTATAGGACTACAATGAATATGAATCATTGCACTTGTAAGTAAAACATAGGACCAAAAGAATTATTGACAATTATTGACTACAAAACAAAACAAGAAAAAGATTGAAAAATAATCTAAGTGTACAAAGAGGAGCTCTCGGCCTAAGAGGATCTAAAATCTCAATTCTTCGCCCGAGTGGTTTTATAAAACATCCAATTAATCAATATATTTTGATGATACTATGTAATCATATAGAATATTATTTGTTTTCTTTGAATGCATTACAATACATCATATTCATACCACAATTCACAACTAACGAATTACGAAAGTCTAATGACTACACTTTCAAGAAATGGCATGTTGCTTAGGAAAAGCCTTCATCGATTATGCATAGCTTTATGTATATGTGTGCATACCCCATACATAGTAAAAGTGGTGTACTAAACCTCTAATATTCACTATTTTTATAGGTTCAGGTCAGAAGACAGGTTCACGACACATGCAGCGGCTTGGACTTCAGCGTTTCTCTAAACCATATGGTAGGTCATCGTGATTTCGAGGATGCTACAGATTTTGTCTAGCCTTAGTTTTAAAATAACTAGTGTATGTTGACCCTAGAGTTTCTATCGTACTTCCATTTCAAAGCTTTAGTAATAAGGTCGTGTTTGGCAAACATATTTATGTTATATTCTTATTCTATTTCAAATTGATTCTTATGATAGATGGTTATATTTATGTTGAGCTTATGATAATATGAATCATAAAATAACTATATTTATTCTATGTATACTTCATACATTTAAATTTTTTAAATTTTCCGCTAAAAATAACCATATGAATGTGATGATTTTAAGATGACACTTGTCTACGACCTTTGAGAGATCAACCACACCGGTTGCGATCCGAATTCCAGAATTTAGGTAGTGACAAACTAGGTCAATCATGTGATTCATGATTCATAATAAATTAAACAAGAATCATCTTCCTTATCACTTCATTTCACATATTAGTCCATAAAAGCCACACTCACAATACATACTAAATAATATCAGTTTCATTAATAAACACCGCCACCAAGAAGGTAGACCATACTACTCAAGAAAAATTTACAATAAGAACCATAAAATATAAGAAACTCACCTTATAATCAATACATCACCACCTATAACTAATTTCTAAATATTTCCTCATAACAAGGCCCTTAGAGAAGTATCCAGATCATAATAACAGCACTAGTAACAATAGTTCATACCAGAAATAAACATGCTCTTTTAACCCATTTCTTAAGTTAAAATTTTGAGATATGCATAAACATGAGTTCATTAGGTTTTTGAAATTAAAATCATCAATTCATACTAGAATAAAAACATTTGAATCAGTAATACACTTTTACAAGAAGTCCCATGCTTAAAATCAGAGATAGAAGAAAGTACAGTTTGAAAACCCTTTTCTAATCCTTTTGGAAATGACTCCTTGAGTGAGAGAGGGTTGAATGATGGATACCATACCTCAATGAAAGGGAAACCCACTAATTTTTGGTGAAGAAACACGTCTATACCACCCCTTCTTTCCCTCCTTGAGTTTTAGCTCCAATGGTGACTTCGAGAGATTTTTCTTTTGGAGAGGGAGTTTGAATATTTGAAATGAGGGGTCTTGTCTAGGTCTAGGACATAAAACTAATAGAATATAACTTTCAAAACAAAAAATATCATCTTAGGAAACAAAAACACTTTGGGTGAATTTTCACAAAACACCTCAAGCTGGCAGCAAACATTCAACAGCTTTTGCAGGTGTAACTCTACGACTCAATGCTACTGGGCGTCATTTCATCGACGACCCATTCTCATGTGGCATTGATGGCTTTAGAAAAATCTTCATGGGTGGATAGTCTCACACTAAGAATGGGACTACTCCTTCCAAACGACGGGGCGTCGATGAGTCTACGACTAGTAGACTGCCCTCCGTCTATGAAATAGTGGTTTGGCAGCTTGGTTCTAACTTTAGAGTCCCATTCTAGGGCCCTTCGGGGGTTCTAGATGGAGTCTTACCCGGACGTTAAAATCCTAAACATAGTCATCTAGTTCATAGGAGAATCCCACAGTAATTTTGATTAAAACAAAAATGTAAGACTTACTAAAACACATCAAGACACACAAGCTCAATCTAAGGCACACCTTCCAAACGTCAGCATTTTCTTGGACGTTTGACCTCCAAACGTTACACACTGCCTAAGAACATTAATATAACTCTCCGTCACTTCAAATTAAATGAACAAACAATCATGAGGACCTCATTCTCCAGATTTCATTTTTGGGCGTTAAAATAATTCACCATTAAAACCTCATGAAAACATCACATTATTATCATATGAACATAGTTTAATGCTACCCACTATATTGGGATCACAACCAAGACTTACCCACAGTGCAATCACAACCCTCTCTAGATTGGGATTCTTTGGTTTCGCCGTTGAGGAAAACTAGGGGGCCTCCGTGAACGGAAGAATCTATGGATGAATAAGATTCACATACCTTAGATTAGTGACTAAGTCGTAGCTTCAATCCTTGGAGAGTTTTTTTCTAAGGAGAACCTTCAAATCCTCTTCTTCTTCTATGGTGTTCTTGAGAGTGTTTTGGGTAACGGAGAGGTTTTTATTTTGGATTCTAATTTCTAAATGACTTATTGTTTAAATAATCATCAAGTACCTAAAAACACCTAAATTAAAACCCTATGCATTTATTTGAACGTGGGGTTAATTTCCCACTCACCCCTTAAGTTGGGAGCGTGTTGTAGCAAAGTTGCAGGTCCAAGCGACGCCTATAGTTGATGAACTGTCTATGGAATGACGACTTTGTCTTTCTAGTCTTTTATTTGCAACACATAACATTAAAAACTTGGGGATTCTCCCTAACTAACAATGCGGCGACGAACATATCGACGAGGCATAGTATAACGAAGCATCATAGGTAGTTGTTGGTTGACACTACCAAGGAAGTGTTTTTTCATCACTTGTGTCATCCTCAAGGATCCTTTGGGTTGTGTTTGGAGAGTCGTCACCGGACGTTTTGACTCTAAAAACGTCCATCTAGATGTTACGAACCTTCTCTATCAATTTTAGCTACAAACAATATTCAAAACCTCATGAAATATACATAGGAACGACAGAACATCTCAAGGCTAACTTTTGAACGTCTTGGATGTTCTTGGATATTCTTGGATGTTACACCTTAAAATTCATCCAAACTCTATACACTGCTTCTTAACACTATAACAAGTCATTTTAAGACCTTATAAACAAGATCCTAACACAATTGTGTGATGATGTTTTAATGTCATAAAATTGTTAATAATAGTATTAGTAGGTAGTACATAACGTTTGGAAGAGTTTGAAGGTCAAACGTCCAAGATGTTAGGAAACTCGTCGAAGTTGAAGTAGTGCGTCATAGTATTTTTTGAGTGATGTTTTGGGGAATTTTTTGAAAGTGAAATTAAGTATTGAGAGTTCCTACGCGTAGCCTAACATACAAAGGGTAAAAATGTCCTAGAACGATGCCCCGTAAACAATCAAAAGGGTCCCCAAATATGAGCCAAACTTGGACTGCCAAGCTGACACGCTAGCCTGTTTTAGGCAATGGCTGCGCGTCGCAACTTTAACACAGCAGGGAAAAGTATTGCTGTCCAACGCCATGCCAGCTTGCTCTCTCATCCCTCCCACCCTTGCCTATACCTAGGATTCCCTGTTACAAACCATTCTGTCAAAGAATTTTCAAAAAATAAGATTTAGAAGTGCCTACGCGACGTGCAGTAAAGTGTCTGAGTTCGTTTTGTCATTTTCAAGTCAAATTGGAGTTGATTAATTTGTACAATAAGTGTATAGGCATTTTGGGTAATTTAGGTGTGAATTATGGACGATAATAGAACCTATTTAAACCCCTAAACTCACCAATCAATGGAAAAACGCTCATCTAAAAACAAAACCCCTACATTCTTCTCTCCAAAACCTCTATTGATAAAGGTTTGAAGCTCAAAGGAAGAAGATTGATTTTCTCAAATTTTTCCAACAATTTTGTGGTATTTTCATCAAAAATAAAATATGGTTATTCATCCATTAAGTGTCTTTTTTAAGGAGTCTATTCAAATGATTTTGAAGATGACCAAAACCATGAATTGTCCCATCTATAATACATCTGTGGGTTCTTACATTAATAGTTTTCAAACATTGTATTATGATTGAATTGATGTTAATTTGATGATTTTAACTTAAAAACTCTATGAACCCATGCAAACCATGAACTTCTAGTTATTACCACTTTACCGGTGAATTGATTATGTCTTAATGCTATTGAATTATTGTGTAGATTGATTATTAATATTATATTATCATAGAATCGTGCTAAAAGTTTTATTATGCTTCCCTAATTTCATAAATGTATGTTGAATTATCTTTGATTCATTATGCATTATAATTATTGGGTTGAGTTGATGATCATGGTCATTGGTAAGATCCTTTGCGTTTTATGTTGGATGAGTTGTCTATGAATTGAAGTTGTGAGATTGAATTCATGGTATTTTTACCTATATTTCTCTATATTGTGTAGTATAGTTCTTTTACGATGATGATGCTTTTTATGGTACACTCATAGTGGCAATGATTATGTGCTATATTTATAATTAATGTGTCCTTGTTGGCATTACATTATCAATTGTGAATAATGTGGTCTCATTCTCATTACTTTATGTATTATGGCTTTACCTTTTTATAACTTGATTATGTGGATATTATGAATGTCATGATGACTTATGTGTTTATGTGGAGTCAAAGCATGAGTTCTTCTCGTTGATCATGTTTGTCTCTGAGTAGACTATAGTGTTGTCATTATGTGGATTACTTGATATTGAAGTATGATGTTTTAATGATAGATACTTAGATTGGTGATACAATAGTGATGAGTAGGATGGCCTATATATGATATTAGTTATACCTATGTTCTTCTAGAATGATATGATATATGTGATATTGTGAAGTATATGTTTGTCTTGCTTTCGGTAGACTTTTTTCCCTTACTTGATTCATGTACAATGTGAATATGAGTTCTTTACTCAGTATGATATAGAATATTAGTCTTTTATGTGTGAATGGCAAGTCACCTTCAACATAGCTATGAAGGTCCTCTATAGGGAATCTTCGACAAAGTTGGAAGGTTATCATATCATTCAAGTTGTAATCCGTAATGGTATTTTTGTTGTGTGAATGTTGGACTTAAGTTTGATTGGATGGAATAACATGAAATCATCCATAGGTCATTAAGCTATCCTCTTTACGATTGTAGGTAGCCTTAGTGGACCCTCTTTGGTAAGGTAAAATGTGATTGGGTTATGAGCCAGATATAAAACCTCTTCATGTGATCCTTTATTTAAATTACTATAGGTGAACAAAGGCTAGAGCAAATTAAGTATTCTTGTGTAGTAGCTTTAGTAAAGGATGAGGCTAGAGCAAAAAGGAACCTTCAATATTCCTTAACCATGTGCCTACATGAGATGTGTCCAAGTTCTACCATTGGCAAGTAGAATACCCTCCATAGGAGTAGGTTTATGACTCCGGATTGCATGCATAGCTAGTATGGTTTATTCATGTTATTGCGTATTCTCATCATATGGGATACCTACTAGTATTTGAGATGTTCTATGAAGTTTAGGTAATGGTATGGGACGCTATCTAGACATAGCACAATTAGGCTTTGAGGATGTTAGTTAGTGAGTCCCTAGGTCTTCGCCAAGACCATTACTTGAATGTCCTTATGTGATTAAAGGTGTCTTAAATGAACTAGTGGAATTAATTTCTTATTATAAAGATATGTAAATGAATAAGTGGTAGCCCAGAGAAACTTTAAGGATTGCCTAGTTAAAGTGTGGAGGGGGTATAAGGATGGCCTCTTCATGTCATACCTAGACAAGTCTTAAGAATACTCTAAATGGGAAAGTTGACTTATGTGTTGGGAGTAATCCTATATTTTGTAATCTAAAGGATATCATAGGCATGTGTGAAGGGATCCTATAGGTGGTCGCTTCACAACTCACTCAAGAGAGTCATAGAATCACCTTAGGTATGGGGATCTTATGATTGAGTATTTGGTTTGTTGTAAGTGTACTTATCTCATTATGAGTAGTCTTGACGATCATTTAGGTGTGGTTACAGAGGTTGTATGTGTGTTCTCTCTTTGTCTCACCTAATTGAGTCATGGGTTAACTTTGGTGAGAGGCTTACATACATCTAGTGAGTTCACTATGAAGTTTAAACTAGTTCACTGTAATTTGTATTCTTAAAGTAATACTATAATGTTTAACCCAAATAGATAATATTTCAAATAAATGTTTGTTTTCATGATTTTATGGATTAAGTCATACTTAGTACATGTTTTTGTACTAATTCAATATATTTTTTCTATATCTAAATTTATTGGTAGGTGAAGAGCATTGGGAAGCAAGGCTTGGTTTGGAGCATCATTCAAGTGAAGTTGAAGTATGTCCTCTCTTTATTCGAGGACATAGTATCTTAGGTTTCCTTTATATAGAAGTATTGCAATAAGCGAAGTATTTCTATATTTTGATGTATGGGTCGTGTTCAAATTATTCTCGTGCCCAAGTGTTAATGAGATCTTCTTATTATTTGTAATAAAAGATATTATTAAAGATATTACAATATTTTGTGAAATGTTGTAATTCTACACTATTGTTAATTATCTATAAGCGCTGAACGATACAAAGGGATAACACAAGAGGTCTGAGAGGTCGAGTACGTCATGTTCCAATTAAGAAATATCATATCTTCTAGGGTGTGCTCTCGGGTCGTGACAAACTTGGTATTAGAGCATAGGTTATGAAAGTGGTCTTAGGAATTAAAAACTAAAATCAAGTCATGTCTAGTAGAGTTTTGTTCATTTGGGTGAGTCGCGACACATCCATGGGAGAGAGAATATAGGATGACAGAGTTTCCTTCTTTCTCTACTATTGTGTCATTCTTAGAGTAAAAGTTCTGAATGTCCTTTTGAATTTGTTTCCTTGTGTTTTCAGGAGATGAACACTAGAAGGATGGTTGCTAGAAGGTTGGAAGGCGGAAGGGTGAATGAGAAAATTGCTCCTCAAGTTTAGCAAGTTGAGCAAGTTCTTCAATATGGACAAGGAGTTCAAGGTGATCAAATTATTCCACAAGGTATTCAAGTACCTATTGGAGGTCAAGGTAATGAGGTTCCGATAGTTCCCCCAGAAATTACTATTGCGGAGATTAGAGAGGCTCTAGTTGCTGTAGCCCGAGCCATGACTACCCATGTGAATAAGGGTATTGAACCTGTAATAAATTTTGTGGAGGGAACTACGACCTCTATATTGAGTGAATTTGTGAGGATGCATCCTATGATCTTCTTTGATTTAATGTGAGAGAGTATTCCCAAGATTTTCTTGATGATGTGTACAAGGTGTTGAGTGTCATAGGGGTGACTTGTTGGAAGAAAGCGGAGTTGGCTTTATACCAATTGAGGGAGGTTGCTGAAGTGTGGTATACTTAATGGAAATATAATAGGCTCGTTGAGTTGGGTCCTATAGAGTTGCAAGAGTTTACGAAGAGTTTCTTAGGAAAGTACTTTCCCTATGAGAAGAGTGAGGTGAAGATTGAGGAGTTTATTAATATCAAGCAAGGCAATATGAGTGTTGAAGAGTATTCTTTAACATTCACTATGTTGTCTTAGTATGCTCTATCTTTGATGTCTAACCCTAGGGATTAGATGAGTAGATTTGTGACCGGTGTTGCTGACCTTGTGGAAGAACAGTGTCGTATGACCATGCTCCATGGTGACATAAACTTGTCTAGACTCATGGTGTATGCTTAATCGATTGAAGAGTCTAAGATTACTAGGATTTGTAGAAACTTGATGATGAGTGGACCAAGTGATAAAAACCAACCTAGGTTCAAGAAGAGAGATCCAAATATGATGAACCTAGTGCTCCTAAGGTCAAATTTTACAAGGGTGGTGGTTCTTAAAATGGTAAGCCTACTTGTGCTACTTGTGTTAAGAAACACTATAGGAAATGTTTAATTTATACTGAGAATTGATTTTGTTATGGAAAGGATGGACATAAGGTTTGATATTGTCCTACTATTGCTTCTAGAGGAAAAGTGGGTAAGAAAGATCCTCCAAGTGTTCCGGGAGATGATGTTCTAAAGAAGAAACCTCTTCTATGCAATGATGGCCAACGGACCAAATCCGGATGATAAGGATGATGTTGGTAAGTCATTGTGTCTCTTTCTTTGTTTTATGAGGTCCTTCATTGTGTGGGAGTATGGGGAGTGTTAGAGTGTTGTTGTTTTCTCTTCTCTTCTCTTCTACTAATGTTTGATAGTTAGAAAGTCATAACAACATGTTGCTTGTGAATTGTTTTTAGGAGTCTTGTTGAAATTGAATTTAATTGATTCTTTGCATTGTGAATTTTATAAAGTTGTGATTATGTTGTATATTTAGTTTATATGGTTTTATATATCATTTTTTCATGCTTCTATAATCAATTGCCTAAAATATGCATTTTTCGGAACTTTGATGTGTATTCGTTGTGTTCACTGCCAGAGAAATCTGTTAACTGCATGGATTTTTGCAGATTTAAGTAAATTGTTCTATTGTTGAAAATTGTTGTAATGTGTATATACTTAATGTGAATGAGTATGAAAATTAGTGGAGAAGGTGACCCTCTTAATTGAAGAGAAGAATGTCAGCCTTAGGTGCATAATGAGTAACATATTAGTTTCTATCTTCTTGTTGTCTTTTGAGAGTCTTTAAGAATGTGAAATTGTTGTTCCTTTTAAGTTGATTATTGTATATCTGTTATATCGTTATTTGATGCTTATCTTCAGTGCTTCATCTCTTGAAACTCTATAAAATGAAGCAAGTGTCATTCGAGGACGAATGTTTCCAAGTGGGGGAGTATTATTACACCCTCAAAATGACATAGGTGAAACTAGAGCCTAACACTTATGTCATTATGCTTTATATTCACATAATTGATAATAATAATTTTATTATGTAGTATATAATTTTTGGAAGAGTTTGGAGGTCAAACGTCAAATAACGTCCAAGACGTTCGAAAACTAGTCGAAGTTGAACTAGTGTGTCATAGTTCTTTGGTAGTGATTTTTTGGGGGATTTTTTGAGGGTGAAATTCAGTACCGATTATTCCTAAACATAACCTGGCATATAAGGGTTGAAAATTCCAAGAACGATGCCCCGGGGGCAATCAAAATGGTCCCCAAGGTGGACCCAAACTTGGACTGTCAAGCTGCCGCGCCAGCCTGTTTTATGCAGTTGTTAAGCATTGCGCAGATGTCATTAAGTAGGTAAAAGTATTGCCTGCGATGAGGGGATGTCACAATTCATTCTGTCTGAGAGTTTTCGAAGAAAAAGATTTTGAAGTGCCTCCGCAACGCGCAGTAATGTCCCATATTTCGTTGCATCGTTTTTAAGTAAAATTTGAGTTTGTAAATTTGTCCAATCAGTGTAGGGGTTTTTTGATTAATTTGGGGGTGAATTATGGACTGTTATATGACCTATTTAAACCTGTAAAATCAGCAATCAAATACAAAACCGTCATCTCAAAAAAAAAACCTCTACATTATTCTCTCCAAAACTTCCACTGATGAAGGTTTGAAACTCAAACGAAGAAGATTGATGTTTTAAAATTTTCTCCATCAACTTTGTGGGATTTTTATCAAAATTAAGGTATAGTATTCATCCTTGAAATATCTTTCTTCAAGGAGTCAATTACATGATTTTCAAAGATAATCAAAAACATGAATTGTCTAATTTTGTAATCCATCCATGGGTTCTTGCATTAAAGGTTTTAAAACATTTTATTATGATTGAATTGATGTTAATTTGATTATTTTAACTTAAAATCTTGATGAAGACATGCAAACCACAAGCTTCTAGTTTTGACTACTTTATGGGTGAGTTGATTATGTCTTCATGCTATTGACTTATTGTGTATATTGATTATGAATTTTGAATTAATATAGTATCATGATAGAATTGTTAGTATGCTTCCTTAGTTGCATAAATCTATGGTAAATTTTCTTTTATTCATTATGTTTTGTAATTTTTTGGTTCAATTGATGATCATGGCCATGGGCAAGGGCCTTTGACTATTGTGTTGGATGAGTTGGGTATGGATTGAAGTTGTGAGGTTTTCTTCATGGTATGTTGACCTATCTTTCTCTACATAGTGTATTATTGTTCTTAGATGCTGATGATGCTTCGTATAATCCACTTATGGTGGCGATGATTATGTGCTATACTTGTGATAAATTTGGCTTTGTCAGCATTACTTTATGAATTGTGAATGATGTGGCCTCGTCGGCATTACTTTATGTATTATGGAGTAATCATGTAATAATTTGATTATGTAGATATTATGAATTTCATGATAACTTACATGTTTATTTGGTGTCAAATCATGAGTTCTTCTAGTTGATGTGGTGTGTCTACAAGTAGACATAGTGTAGTCATTATGTGGATTACTTGATATTGAATAATGATGGTTTCAGGATAGATGATATGATTCTTGTGGTTATTACATTGATGTACTATAGTTGTGAGTAGGATGACCTATAGATTCTATTTTTATACCCATGCGCTTCAAGAATGATACGATTTACGTGATATGTCAAAGTATGTGTGTGTCTTGTATTGGTAGACTTGTGTCCTTTACTTGATACATGTACAATGTGAATATGAATATTGCTTAATGCATTAAAATCATGAAAATGGACATTTAATGGAAATATGCTCGTTATGTACAATGTGAATATGAGTATTACTTAATGCATTAAAATTATGAAAATGGACATTTAATGGAAATATGATCTTTCTGATTTGAATAGCATAAGATAAGGATAAGAACAACATTAACACCTTAGAAACACATCAGATAACACATAGACATTTTATCAATTTTTTATGAAATGTTACAGTTTCCCATGCACTGTTACAATGAAGTTATCCTACTTCACCTTGAACATTATCTAGCAAGCAATCTTCTCACTAAAAGCTATCCTAAAACTCACTGAAGTATGACAAAGAGAGACCTCCCATACAACTCGCCATGCTCACAAAAATGATCATTAAGACAACCCATGATGAAATACACATTTACAATACACCAAACACATAAGTATGAGATCCCCTTACCAAAGGTGATTGTAAGATTGACTTGAGTGAATTGTGAAGTGACCGCCCATACAATCCCTTCACACATACTTAAAAGATCCTTTAGACTACCTACGATAGTATAATTCTCATTTAATATAACAAAATTAATATAATATGACGTTCTCCTCCCAAAGGCTATCAAAACACCTACTCAAGTAAATCAAGAAGAGAATGCCCATACTTGACCTCTTGAAGATTACTAGAGTTATCGTTAAGACTACCTAAGTTTGGATCATGTCTACTTAATCAACCAATTTTCCTAACTAGAAATATTCTTAAGACTTATCTAGGTAAGATATGAAGTGACGATTCTTCCGACCCCTTCAAAACATAACTACACAACTCTTAACTACACTACACCAGTACTTATTCATTTAACAAGCTTTCTTAACTTAAGTAATTACATTCATTAGTATATTTTAGAGACATTCATCACATAAGGACATTCAAGTAATGTTCTTCGAGAAGACCTAGCGACTCTCACTAACATCTTCAAAGCCTATTTTGCAATGTGTAGATAGTGTCCCATACACCACCTAAACATCATGGATCTTCTCAATATTAATAGGTGCCATATGATGAGAATAGGCAATAACCGACATAGACCATGTTAGCAAAGCACCGAATCTAGAGTGGTAACCTACTCCAATGGTGGGTGTTCTACTTGCCAATGGTAGAACTTGGACGCATCCCATGTAGGAACATGGTTAAGGAATATGAATTTTTTTTTTGTACTCTAGTCTCATCATTCAATTGAGGTACATCCCAAACCATACTCACTCGGTACTACCCTTTGTTCTCATAAAGTAATTCACATTAAGGATTACATGAAGAGGTTCCATATCTAGTTCATAACTCAATCACATTCACCCTACCAAAGACGTCCCCTAGGTCAGCGTTTAAATGGCGAAGAAGATAGCTTAACAACATTCAAAGGATGATATCATGTCGTTCCAACGAACAAACCTTAAGTCCTTCATTCGTATAATAAGGATAACATTACGACTTTGATTTGGAGGTTCATAACATTACCACTAGGTTTAAGGTTTTATATAAAGGACCTTCTTAGAATCATTCATGATTTATGTAATTCATACATACAAGACTAAGAGGCTTTAACACATATTGCATATCATTTTAAAAAACCATAGGAATAACCATTATCATCTATAAGTCATCCCATACACTACTATAACATCATCAATATAATCATCATAGAATCATATAGATAAGTAGTAATTATAATGCATCAACTCTAAGACTACACACATAAAGACATAGTCATAGTCTAATATGATCACCTAAAGACATCAATAGAAGAACACATACTTTTACATTACTCACATATCGATATATATGATGATACTTTACATAATTAACTACACATATCATCATAGTATATAATGTAGTTGCCGAAAAGGCCGTGATCATCATAATACATAAAGTAACACCGACGAGACCACTTCATTTACAAGTAACACACATAGCACCACCATCATAAGTGGACCATACAAATCACAACATAATTGAAGATCTACATCACATAAAATAAAGTGAATTAGGGCAGTGTAACACCAATCAATTCTCACCACTTCAATTTATAGGTAAATTAACCAATTCAATATAAAAAAATCCCTTAAACATGGCCATGAACATCAATTTTATACAAAACGATAATAATCAATTAATCTAGGTAAATTCAATATTGATTTATCAATATAATACATACTATACATCAATTAAATACAATTTTTACATCATTCAATATTCCATAGAAAACTACAGTAGAATACATAAGCATTAAATCAGTATAAACTCAACACTAAAGTAGTCAAAAACAAGGGTTCATGAATTTCATGGGTTAATAGTTTAATTCTGTTAAAATAATCTAATTAACATCAATATAATCAATATATAATTATTAAAAACCATTAATGCAAGAACCCATGGATAGATCATAAAAATGGACAAGTTCACATTTAGAAAACCTTAGAAATCTCTTTGAATTTGGGATCCTTTATGACTAGAGTTTCAAGGATAAAAAAGAATGCATCAATGATGTTAATAAACGAAATATATGAATAATCACCACTAAAATCTCCTCTCGAATCACTTTCTGGAGGTTTGGCTTCAATGGAGTTCTAAATAATTTCTTAGAGATTTTGAGGTTCGGATTTGGTTCACCTATGTATTTAGGAGTTATATATCTACTTAAAATACCTAAAATACTCTAAGTAACCGCCCAAAAATCTTATTTGGACGTTTGTTAAATTTACCAATTCACTCTTCAAGTTAACAGTGATCTGCGTGGAGACTGTTAACCATCGACGGAGCTCACAGACGGGGAGTTTCCCAACAAACGGACAACCCTACTGTTCCGCGGTTTGGGACTGAGACTGGACATTGGGAGATTGATATCCCTAGGATAATTCTTGATTCCCGACTTCCAACGATGGGGCATCGACCATCCTACTGGCCGTTGATTGGCTCAGTCTATTGGGGTTGGTCTTGACACCCTTTGGCTCAAAAATGGTGCATTCCTCAAGGACCCTTGATTGGTCCTTATTGATGTTTGACCGGAAAATTTAAACCAGAATATGCTCGAATAAAAGTTGAGGATTTCCCATTTAAATTTTCTCCAAAAGAACAAATAAAATTCGATGAAACATTCGAAGATACACAAGGTCGTTTCATTGCAAACCTTTTCATTCTTTGTGGACGTTCTTGTTGTTTGATGTCCAAAAATCACGAAACTTAAAAAATGTCTACAAACACCATTATAAGTCATATAAGGACCTCATAATCTCATAACACACATAAGACACACATGAAGCACATCGATGACTAGTCATCGAACGTCTTGGTCGTTCCTTGACATTTCACTTCCAATTCACCTAATAGTCTAGAGACTGCATAAATACCACATTATAAACCATTTTAGGACCTTATACACTCATTCAAAACATTTTAGTCTCTATTTTAACCTAAGTCATTTTATAGATAATACAATCTCCCCCATTTGGACAACATTCTTTTTCGAATGACACTTGTAACTCTACACTTTCAGGAATAGAGATTCAACTAGCATCTAATAACCATACCATATAAAATCTTACACAATATAAAAATCTAAAATAAACATCAATTTTACACAATCAAGAGACTGACATCACAACAAGAAACTAGAAGAAATTCGACAACTCATCATGCCATATGACACATTCTTCATTCCAAGTAGCAAAAACTCCTTTTATATTTACTATTATTCTAATATGAATCAGTTCTAATCACATTACAAAAATTTTCAACTAAAGAATGAATTAGTCAATTTTTGCAAAATCTTACTGTGAGGAGGCATCTTTATAGTGAACCATGCAACATTTTTAAAAATGCAACTTTTAGGAAATTTTGATAGAAACATTATAATAAGCAAAATAAAAAAATATATACACATTTAACAACATATTAATAAATTCATGAAATACACAATGCAAGGAATCAATGAAATTCAATTCAAAAATACTCCTAAAGACCATGCACAAGCAACATGCTTCTATGACTTTCTAACCCATATATTAACCTTACTCCCCCATTTAAAAGGAACTCCTATCACTAAAGAGACAAAAATAAGAACTTACCATCATTATCTTCACCCTCATCCGGATTTTCTCCTCTATTCTAGAGTGCATAGAAATTCCTCTGATTTGTAGAATTATCTTTCAGAACATTAGAAGCAACTTGCTAATCATATCTAGTAGGATAATCCCTAACTTTGAGTCCATATTTACAACATCCAAAGAAAATACCGGTAACCAATAGGGATTTCCACTAGTGCCTGTTCCCACAAGAAGAACATGTAGGCTTGTCATTTTGAGAACCACCTCTTTTCTCAATTTCACCTAAGCAACAACCCTCAAACACCTTGAAAATGAAGGACGAGTCGTAAAGCCTAACAGAGGTTTCATAAGTATTAAGTAATTTTACTAAGTCTATTTTAATTAATATAGGTCACTTAAGAAGTTTACGAACCAAAACGTCCAAGAACGTGCATAACATTCGGAAAGTTGGTTCAAAGGGGTGTTAACGTGCCTTAGCCTATTTGACTAACTTTTAGGAGTCGTAAATATACAAAATTGGTGGAAGGGTAGATAATAGGTTTTTTAGTTGTTTCATAGTTGAAATGTCTGGTACCAATCCCTAAGGACCAATCAAGATCCCTTGATGAGAACGTTGTTGGTTGAAGTAACACTGCCTATGCAGTGTGCATCGACGGAGCCATAAACGTTCCGTGTGTGGACTTACGGGGCATCGATGCCCCCATCGTCCCACACTAATACAAATGGAGGAATCCCCTCACCTACAAAGTCTCTGACCGAGATAATGGAGTGCAGGACGGAGGAAGGGTTTTCGTCGACTCACAGACGACCCATCGTTCAAGGTCTCGTCTGTAAGGGTCAAACTTCCTGCATAATTTAAATTAGATTCAATTATTTAATTAGGGGTTTAAGTGATTATTTAGGAGTTTAAGAGAGTCTAATTAATGTTATTAAGTCCCAATATAAATACGCCAACCCTTATTAATCTAAACACAACTCACAAAATTACTCTTTTTCTTCTCTTTCATTTCTCGCTGTAATTGAACTCACCATTGAAGACTCGCGAGAATTAGGGTTCGGGGGCTGCAAAGGTATGAATTCACCATCAATTAATCATCAAACGTTATGTTATGGGATCTAATTCACCTTTGATACTCTTTCCTTAGAGGGTTCCTTCAAAATAGATTTCAAAAGTTGAGTTTTCTTATGGGTTTAATCCAATTACGAAATTGAAGTTATTTGTTGAGTTTTTGTAAGTTACATTAGGTTATATTGAATATATTAACATGTTATTTAACTTGTTTTATTTAATTGTTGATGGTTTTGTATAAATTCAAGATTATTATCCTCAATCCCTAATTATTCGCCTATCATGCTAGTTCTACAGATGGGATTTAGGTTATGAATCATATTGTGAAATTAGCCTATGTATTTAGTCCTAAGCTATGATCTAGTGTTGAATTTTTTTTATAGATATGCAATTGACCTTGTTATCTTATTTTTTTTTATGATTGTGTGATGATTTTACTACCCTAGTTGGGGTGAGTTATGGATTGATGTTAAGACCTTGATGATGAACTATAAGGAAGACTTGCTAGTGGATCCACCTAGAAAGCAATGTTTGTGTTTGGTTCTACTTTGGCCGGTAGAATACCTTCTATTAGTCTAAGGTTGTACAAAATCGGTTAAGTCATGTTTTACTAAAGTAAAATAAATAAATGGATTATAACTAACTAAGGTTACTTGATAGGTTTAACTTAGCCTAGGTAGGGGTATGGGACTCTACCTGTGCCTAGTACTAGTTGACTTTGATGGATGATTTAGGAAGTTGATATTATGTAAGCATATGATAATGATGTATACGATGATAATATGTTTATTTTACAATGTAAATGTATATATATTATGATGATTATCCTCTCGTATATGTTGTTGGACTATTTTCTTAAAGTCGGACATTGGTTATGTTTTCTTGTTAACTTTACTTGGTTGGGCAAGCTTATGGGGCTTTGCTTGGTCATTGCAGTTGTTGACTTGATAAAGATTCATAAGTAGTTGTCTTGCTTTTTATTATATGATTGACTCTTATTCATCCATTTGATATTATACTGTGATGCTAGGGTTGTACTAAATCATGGTTTCAAGTATGTTGGGATAAGTATTAGTTGTTGAGATAGTAATGTTAGGTTGGTTTATATGACTTGCTTGGCTTTGCATTCGGTTCATAAAGGGGTAAAATGGCACGTTTTGACTACAAATCCCTTTTTAGCAGGTTTTGCTTGTTATGTTCATAAGGTCTCATACTTAGTATATGTGGTGTACTAACACCTTTTTCTTCCCCATTTTCCAAAACATTATAGGTTCCGATCGTTAAAGAGTTCCGAAGGAGACATTATCGCAAGCTTGGATTATTTGTTTCATCCAAGTAGGTTAGGTCCTTAACTTCCAAGGGCAATGCCATCACCTAGCTTACAAACTTATTACGAGTTTAACGACTCTATCATCTCATTCTTTTTCAATTGAGTACTAATTTTTGTATGACCTAAATGTGGCCTTGTTGGATTGATGTAAGGTCTATTCCCATATTGTGATAATCGTTTAGATGGCATGAGATGATAAAATCGTCGATACTGTTATATTATATATATATATATCTATATATATATATATATATATATATATAGATATATATATATATGCAATAAAACTAGAAGGCTTTGTAACCTTCCTATACGAAGGTCAAAGATATATATAATATATAATATATATAATATAACAATAAAACTAGAAGGCTTTGTAACCTTCCTATACGAAGGTCAAAGACCCCAAAAATAAGTTTTGGGAACTAGAGCCTAACATTTTGGTCTTGAAGGTCTAAGGTCCTAAATAGGTCTAATATATGGTATATAGCCAATACATAAAGTATTAGGTGCGTTGGAAGTCAAACATCAAGCGACGACCATGACGTTCGACGACTAACTCACCTAGGTGCCTCATATGTGGTGCTTTGTGTGTATGTGTTATTCATGAGGTTTTAAGGTTATTAATTAATTTTTTAAGGTGTATATATGCAGTGTGTCCAGTTTGATGTTTCATGCATTTTGGAGGTCAAATGTCCATGACGTTCGAAAGAAGTTCCATGAAATGACCATGTGTTCCTAGGAATGTTTCGTCGAGTTTTACGTGTTTATATTTTATGAAATTCATGTGAGATGTTTTAAAATCATATATGATCATGTTTGGGTTGGAAACTTCAGGGCAAACTTCCCCATGGACCAAGCAACGGTCTTTGAGAAAGGACCAATATTGGTGGCCAAAACTGCCCAAAGAGAGTCCATCTACGGAGGGCAATCAACGGCCTATGGCCTGGTCGACGCCCCGTAGGTGGTTGAAGTAGTTGGAGACTTATCCTAGTAATCCAATATTTCATTTTCAAGCATTTCACCCAATCAGAGTTTGACAGCACGGTGCGTAAGTGGACTGAAGCTCCGTTGATGGGTCAGTCGTCTGTGAGCATGTGTTACGCGCAACTCACTGTTAAGATAAGGGGTGATATTGTAATTTAACCTTTCTTCTAAAAATAAATTTTGTAGGTTACTGAATGGTATTTTACATGAGTATAAAATTGGTTAACACATTGAAGACTTGATTCTTCAAAATCAAAACCCAATAATCCCTTAAAAGTCTGTTAAAGACTCCATTAAAGTCCAAAATCAAGGAAGAGCTTCTTGTGACGTTTTGATATGAATTTTTCATCAAAGTGAAGAACTAGCTTCATTAAGGTATGTATATTGATCCTTAAAACTCTCTTCATCAAGGATCCCTAATTCTTAAGATGTTTTCCATAGTTTTAAAAGTTAAATTGTCCAATTGCATGATGCTACCATTGGTTCTTGCATTAATGATTTATAAACATTGAATAATGATTTAATTGATGTTGTATTGATTATTTTAACATAAATTAGATATGAACCATGAATTGGATGAACCGTAGTTTATGACTAAGTTATGGATTTCTTTATATTAACTTAATGTTGTTGAATTCTAGTGTAGATATCTATGATATTTATAATGATGTAAGAATTTTGATCAATTGATATATAGGTTATCTCATTTTTTTTGAATCTCTATTGAATTGACCTATATTATCATAGTTTTTTCATTGAATTATTGTTCATTGCCATTGGTAAAGGTCTTATGTAATTGAATTAGATGAATTAGCATCAAATTGAGGAGCGTAGGATGTTGAGGGGGTAAGATGCTCTATTTATATTATTATGATGTTATTTATACCTCAATTATGTTGTGATTGTTGTGGTCCACTTATGGTGGAAGAGTTATGTGAATCGATATGGCCTTGTCAACGTTACTTTATTCACTATGATGATCATATCCTTTTCAACACTACTTAAAGTAATATGCCTATTTGTGTCATGATGAAGCATGATGATATCTATCTACTTGTTAAGCAATGTGAAAGTATATATGATCTATTGATGTTATGTAGGTGATCATTTTAGACTATGACCATGTTCTTATATGTGTAGTCTTAAATGTTGATACATGATTGTTCCTACTTGACTATATGAGTTATGATGGTTATTATGATAATAATATAGTAATGTATAGGATGACATAAGAAGATAAGGGTCATTCCTAATAAAAGAATTATATGTTATATGTGATAAGGGAAAAAATGTTGTGTCTAGTTTTGTTGACTTATGTCCTTTACTTCATATATGTATGAATGATATGTGAAGTTCTAACCTGCTTCGATGAACTAGCATAAAGTTGAGGAGCTGAGGATGTTGAGGGGGTAAGCTTCCCTATTTATCTTATTATGAGTTTATTTATAATTCAATTATGTTGTGATTAGTATGGTCCACTTATGGTGGTCGTGTTATGTGAATTGACGTGGACTTGTTTGCGTTACTCTATGCACTATAATGATCATATCCTTGTTGGCACTAATTAAAGTAATGCGGCTATTTGTGTAATTGATTTTTTGAAGTATTATGATATATATATATACTTGTAAATCAATGTGAAAGTATATGTGATGTATTGATGTTATGTATGTAATCATGTTAGACTATTACCATTTACTTATATGTGTAGTCTTAGACGTTGATATATGATTGTTCCTACTTGGTTATATGAGTTATGATGGTTATATTGATAAAGATATATTAATGTCTAGGATTACATTAAGTAATTAAGGGTCATTCCTAAGTGCTTACAAGAATGATATGTTATATGTCATAAGGGAAACGAATGTTGTGTCTTGTTTGGTAGACTTGTGTCCCTTACTTGATATATGTATGAATGATATGTGAATATGAAATGTATTGACTAGGTAGGCCTAGTGAACCCTTGTCATGTATAAATAAAATATATTTTGGACCTTAGAGGATATAAAGAAGGTCATGTACGTGTTAAAGGTTATATTATGAATGTTGAAGTCGAGAGCCGTAATGGTATCTTTCATGTGAACAAATGATGGATTTAAGTTTAATTGGTTGTAATGACATCATATTAATTCTTAGAAATGTCATAATGAGTTATCTTAGAGGCCATTAAAAGGTAACCCTAGTGGACCTCTTTGATAGGGTGAGCGTGATTAGGTTATGAATGAGATAAGGCACCTCTTCGTGTGACCCTTTAATGTAAATTACTTTATGAGAACCAAGGCTAGCACCAATTTATTATGTAATGGGAAGTAGCGCTACTTGAGAATGATACTAGAGTACAATGTGCCTCTGCTTGACAATGAGACTAGAGTACATAAAAGACCTTCATACTCGTTAACCATGTGCGCACATGGGATGTGTCCTAATTATACCCTTGTCAAGTAGAACACCCTCATCGGAGTAGGTTAGAAATTTGGACTCCATGTCTAGCTATCATGGTCTATGTCGGTTATTATCTATTCTCATTATGTGGGATACTTACTAGTAATAGAGAAGTTCTACGAAGTTTAGTTGGTGGTATGGGACGCTATCTAGACATTTTACAATAGGCTTTGAAGGTGTCAGACAGAGTCCCTAGGTTTTGTCCAAGACCATTAATTGAATGTCCTTTATGTAATGTATGAGTCTTAATGAATTAATGATTTACATTATGAAGAATTTAAATGGAATAAGTACCTATCAAAAGTAGTTAAGGGTTGTCTACTTAAAGTTTGAAGGGGGCATAGGAATTGTCACTTCGTACCTTAACTATATGTATCTTCAGAATGAATCTAGTTAGGGAAGATGTTTATTATGTCGACAGGATCCGAACTGAGGAAGTCTTAAGGATTATTTAGGTAGTCTTGAAGTGGTCAATCATGGACGTAATCTTATTGATGTACTAGGGTAAGTCTTTTTATAGGATTTGATAAGGAAAAGACATTATGTCTATATGTTGATATGTTTGATGTCGTAGAGTGTGCATGTGATTCATTATAAGTAATCTTAAGGGTCATTTTAGGCACATCTAGAGATGGTGTATGGGCGGTCTATCTTTGTGTGATTACAGTGAAACTTAGGATAGCTATAAGTGGGAAGTTTACATGCTAAAATGCATTTCAAATGAAGGATAAGTAACTTCAATGTACAGTGAAGTAATTCACTGTAATAGTGAATTGGACTTACTGTAAAGTGGATTCAAAAATATGATTTTGGTTTGAATGTTATCATATTTCTTTCTAAGTTTTTAAATGGTGTTCTTATGATAATAATTTGTTTTCTAAAAGAAAAGGTGCATATTTCCAATAAAAGTTCGTTTTCATGGTTTTTATTCATAATGCCATACTTAGTACATTTGGTATTACAAACTC
>JAKWIY010001275.1:0-22772 GCA_027704805.1 Solanum corneliomulleri | reverse complement strand
ACACGTGTACATTTACTTGTTCAGTTATATACAAGTTTAAGTGTCTACTTGTGCACATCCAAAGTTAAGGGTGATAGTTACCGACTGACGCCAAGTTAAGGATCATATCTATGTATTATGCTTTTTAAAAATTAAGATATAATACATTATTAGTTCCAACCTTAAACCTTAGTCATAAGTATGGAGAAATATTAATGTGATGCAAAAGTAATAATATTAGATTGCTAGAATTAATAAATATTCCATTCGTTTACTTTTTACTCTGTCATATTTAAAAGTTAATACTATCACATTCATTAAGAAAATAAGTATCTTACCACACAACACCTACAAATTGAGTTTTAGCATTAAATTTTAAAAATTGATTGAAAAATAAGTAATTAATGATAAGAGTAAAATATGAAAAAAATAATTTTTTTTGATATATTAAAAGTAAAAAACAAAAGTAAAATATATGTTTGAAATAGTACACATAAAAGTAAACATTGGAAGTATAGATAACAGAGTCAAATTACCTTCCATTTAATATTTTTTTAAGGGGGTGTGGGGAAAAAAAACTCATGACCAGTAATTTAAATGGATCAGAAGAAGTAAGTCCATTAAAACATAAATAAATAAAATATATAATTTAGTAAACTATTCATATTTAATAAAATTAAACACTGTTTTAAAAAAATGGGAAAATTGTTGGATGATACATTTATTGCTACTACTTTTTTTTAGAATAATTAGTTAAAAAGTTATTGAAGGAATTTAATTATTAATTTAGTAGAATATTCAGTTTCATGAATAACATTTTTCTTTCCTAACAACACACCCTAAATGATGATTCTCTAAAAAATAATTGTCAAACTAAACATAATTATGTTGAATATGATACACAAACAAACATTAAATATAGTGTCGATACCTTTTTTTTCCTTTCTAATTTTGTTTTTACTTATTATCTAATAATATTTTATTCTTTATCCTATATTTTTATAACACTGTTTTCGGAGCCTATTTCTCTTGTTACTTTGTTCTTTTAATTGTTGATATGTGATATTATGTAACAATGAAAATAAATACAATTCATCTAAACATTATATTCATCATATTATAACCCTAGTCAATTTGGTTTGCTTAGGGGGTGTCTAAGTGACCCTTGATTAGAGAGATTCAGACTCATAACATCTAAGTTCTTAAAATATAATAACATCTAAGTATATTAGATTTGAAAATTAATCAAATCGTATCGAAATATATGTTGATTAAGGATATCACAAGAATCAAGCCAATGAAGAAGGAGGAATTAGATATTTTACTTTGAGCCATGAATGTATGTCAGAGAGTTTACATAATAGATTCCCACATGAAGAAAAATACGAATTATGTCCCACCTTTGCTTTTTGCTAAGCCCAAGCCTTAGTGTCCCAACCAACAACAAAGACACACCACACCAGCCAGCAAAGCACCAACACAATCCCCAACAACAAACCTTTCAATCATGCATATAAAAAGGTAGAGTTAGAGTTGGAGTACGAGTTTGATCAAATTTAATGATTTTTATTTAATGATACATTTATATTAAGAATTCTATTAAATTCGTATGAATATTAAGTTTAGAACTTAATAATTAATATTGGGAAAGGCTAAAAATATCCTTTCTAGATTATGACTGAAATTTAGAGATATATCTCAATTAAACTAAGGTTTCATTACCTTCTCGAACCTATTGCTTTTTTTAATATAATTTTATACAACTATTTGACTTACGTGACCTCTAAAAATCTCACATGCGCCTTAACTAAGTGGGATCACGAAATATGCTATATAAGTCAAAAAAGGATACAAAATTACAAAATGATGAATAGAAATATGTCTATAAATTTTGATCACAGTCTAGATGATTACTTAGGCCGTATCCCATTAATATTTGAAATAGTAATTTTAAGTAAATCAATTGAACAACCTATCTTGCCCCCTCCCCCGTCCAAAAAAAACCTTAAATTAGTGGAAATCACGATTACTTTTTATGATTTACTAAGCATGTTTAGTGGGTGTTTTGATTTACTCATTTTTATTGATTTTTGTGGGCTTTTAATTTTTTTTTTTTAGTTTTGGAAGTGTTTGAGTAACTCAAAAAGTTTTTAAACTGATTAATATTTTCCAACTTGTAATTTTTGAATAATTTTTAATTTATAAGTTACTTAAAGAAAAAGTCAATTCAAACACCAAGCTTTATGTTAAGCAAATAAACCTTTGAGTTAGTTCAACAATCAAATCTAAAGGTAGTTCAAAGAGTTTAGAAAAATATTTAAATTGACCAATATTCCTTTCACAATTAATGTTGCACTTCAACCTCGCATTCTCATAACTAGATATCTCGAGCGTGAAACAAAATCATAAGAACCAAAAAAAAAAAAACTTAAAAAAAAAATCAGTAAATACTACTTTCCCTATTTTATAAATAAGTGATATTTAGACATTTGCCACACTCACAATACCCATGGTCATAGGTCCAAATACCCACCCTTTGTCATTGTCAATATCTTCTGTCTTAGTACATATTCTTTGCTCTTCCCCCCAAATCCCAACCCCACAAAAAAATGGATTATAAAAGACAACAAAGTAGTTGAAGTAATAGTCCCTCTTACTTGCATCTCTTTCTACTTTGTCCAACAAATCCAAATAACTTTCTAAATACCAATCACTAACTTCACTATCCAATGTTGGACCAAGTAACAAAATTTCAAAGTGGTGAATTATAAGAATCAGATTTTACCTATATGCTTTCTCAATTTGCTTCATTTTGAATTAAAATATGAAGATTGTTAACTCTAATGCCCGGTGAAATCAGAATTTTCAAGTAAGGAGGTTTAAGATATAAAAATATTTAAAGGGAATATAATAAAATAAATTTTAAGTTACTCAATCACACGAATTAATTCAAAAATACTAATTGTTTAATGATATAAGGAGTCCAATATTTATTTTCATGGTCGATACTGACTCCACCGGGTAGATAAAATTGGGAAGGACACGACTTCAATATCATGATGAAAATGAGACTCGAATCTTATTCGGTTAAAAAACAATTAGCTCAAAAGATAAGATTACCCAAACCAAATATATATAGGGAGTCCAATCTATCTTAATCCACTATTAGCTTAATAGTTCCTATCAAAATTATGTCTAGAATTTCTTAATACGCATAAATTTGAAAACTTAGTGAGGATGAATATCACTTGAACATCCTTTTGAAAATAGCTAGACAATCAAAAAATGTATTTCATTTTTAATTGGGTTAATATCTTAATTTTATGGCACTCAAAATTATTATTATTTTACTATTTGAAAGTAAAAATTTGTATTTGTTCAGGAAAAGTAATGTTTAAAATTACAGATAATTAATGTTTATTAATTATTTGAAAAATTACTTGGAATAATATCTTTTAATCAATAATTAATGATTTTAGTGATATTTTTTTTTATCTATTACCATTTATAGCAACACAATATTAAATCTGCAATATGTATTAAAAGTGATTATGTATGCAATAAATATGTATATAACTGTTTTTAAAAATATATTATATTTGTTTTGTAAAAAAATTGACACATGGTATTATAAGTGTAATAAAATTTGTGGTAAATATATTAATCATCACTAAAACTTGTATTATATGTGAATAATAAATTGTTCTTTGTAATATGTATTAAAATTATTTTATAAATGTATTAGAAGTAATCAAGTGGAAAAAAATGTTATTGCTATAAATGGTAAATACTCTTTTTAGTATAATATACTAAAAAGGGTCCAAATACCCTTGAAGTATTGAAATGGTACAAAATTACTCTTCATCCACCTATTGACTCCAAAATGTCCTTCTCATCCACCTATTGACTCCAAAATACTCTTGTCATCCATCTTTGGATTAAAAATTGACCACTTATTTAATTGTTTTATAATTAAACTCTTTAAATATTTTTTAAAATACTTGGCTTTCAAATATTAGTTATAATTTAATTTGTTAATATAATTTATAAACCAACCCACTACCCACTCATTACAAACTAAACCGCACCCAATTAATAATTCAATTATAATATCAAAATCGCCATAAGTACTACTAAAACACGATGAAACTATAGATTCCTGAAAATGTCATCCAAAATCATTTGATTCTGAATCGGTTGAGCCGCTTATTTAGGAGGAGACTTTCAATAGGATTCTCTTTCAAGATTAAATTAGAAATTTATGATTAAATGTAAAGAAGTAATACATATCGAATTAATTCATGCACCTTTTAAAATATAATTTTATAAATATTTATGATTTGTTTTAAAACCTCTAATATATTATTTTGAAAAAAAGTTACCTATGAAGTAAAATCACATAATTGAGACGTAAGAATAATTAAGATGAACATACTCTGACTTAAGTTTATTAGTAATTTTTAGAATAATTAAGATGAACATACTCAGACGTAAGTTTATCGGTTTTTATTTAGACACTTGAATGTATGATAATTTACAACTATAGATATTTTCTCCTAAAATTTTTAAAAACACTCAATTGGCAGTAGCTTTTCTGTTGTTGCATTAATAATGTGACAAGTTTATTAATTTGGAGGGGTTTAATTAATAATGAGTGGGTAGTTGATTTGTTATAAATTATACTAATAAGTCAAATTATAACAAATAGTTGAGTGCCACATATTAAAAAAATATTTAAATACTTTAAATATAAAATCGTTAAATAAATGGTCAATTTTGAACCAAAAGGTGGATGACAAGGGTATTTTGGACCCAATTGGTGGGTGAGATGGATCTTCTGGAGCCAATAGATGAATGGAGGATAATTTTTTACAATTTCCAATACTTTGAGGATATTTAGGACCTTTTATGTATAGTATATTTATGTAAGTTTCCCATTATTATTTACTCTTAGGGAGGTAAATGCATGGTTTGAGAATATTTTTAGAGAAATTGTAAATTTTTTAATTGCTTGGTAGCGAAAGAAATTTGATTTTCTTTTGCATTGTTTATAGTTTATACTAATAAAAATATGCTAGATAGTTTATTGTTTGTTAATTTCTTTATTTTTTTCTTTAACTTTAAATGTATGTTATACATTATTTGTGTTAATATGGTAATTTGTTTTAAATATAAATTAAAAATTCAAGATTCATCAAATATTACCACTACAACAAAATGATCATTAGCGGCAATCGCTAAATATGTATTTTTAGTGGCAATTGTCACTCTTTGTATATGTCCCTAAAGCCTTTAGCGACATTGGTTCTAATGACACTTAACTAATGCTGATATAGACTTTAGTAGTCTTTATTAATGTCAATATTTAATGCCACTAAAAGTTATTTTCGTTGTAGTGTACACTTACGACTTGCCTAACACTTCCTCTCCCAAATACATAAACTTATGAAAAATTGATCGATCATCTTCGTGTTATCATATCTATCTATCTATCAGTTTGTTCCATAACATACGAGGATCTTTAGTAGAGTGTGATATTTTATTTTCAAGCACCCATCAAGGTGATGACAAATAATATCATTGTTTTCGCACTATCTTAATCTGATGTATGATTATTATCTTTAACGATGTATGTTTGATTTATCTCGTCAAATTAAGTCTCGTTATCAAGCCTCTAAGACAAGTAACCTTGCCCAATATATCAAGATAACAAATTCATGTTTAGTAAATATTGTAATTACTTGACAAAAAGATAGTTTATTCCTTCGAGGCTTTCAAAATATTTGCTGAAGAATATTCTTGTCCTAATAATTTGTTATAAAATAGTGGAACGATTTGATATGTTATTCAAAAGGCATTTGTGCGGATCTATAATGACCCGATCCGATTGTTATGAATAGGTCAAATAGGTAAAGAATTCGGTCCATGATAGTTTTTGGATAGTGACTTAAATTATTTTGGCTGCCTCACATAGAATTTGGACTAGGTGAGGTCTAAGGCCATTCATGAATGTGTGAGGTCTAAAGCCATCCGTGAATGGGTGGGTTTGAATGATATTTTCTTGTATCCAAGACATTAAAAAGTCTATAGTTCGGGTAGGTGAATCCCCTGAATTGATCTTGGCATGGAAGTTTTATGTCAGGACGTCAAGGGAGGAGTTTGTTTTCTGAAAATGACCTTTTCTAGATGTTTAAGGCGTAGAAGTTTTGTTGAGCCTACTAAAGTGGGAGGCTACCCACTATAGCGATGCTTGAAGGAATATTGATTGTATTGAAGTGTTAACCTAATAAGGGAATACATGGGAGATATATATAGGAGATATAGGAAGGAGTACTAATCCTAATAGGACTAGGATTAAGGAGTACTAATCCTAATAGGACTAGGATTAGTACACAGTAAATACTAATATTATTTAATACTATCTGTTATTATCCCCCCTCAAGCTGAGCTGAGCGGAAGCGAACGGAAGCTTGGAACTGAGGTAATCGTGTTGTCGGCTCGGGAGAGGCTTGGTGAGAATATCCGCCGGTTGTTCTTCAGTGGGTACATACTGCACAGTCATGATGCCGGCCTGAACTTCATCGCGAACAAAGAGACAATCGGTATCAACATGCTTCATTCTGGTGTGTAGGACGGAATTCTTGGCCACACAAATGGTTGATTTGTTGTCACAATAGAGAGCAGGAACAATGTGAGTGGCGCGAAGTTCGCGAAGAATATATGTGACCCACATGGTCTCAGCAGCAAGAAGAGCAAGGGCGCGGTATTCAGCTTCAGTCGAGGACCGAGAGACCTTGGGTTATTTTTTTTGTACACCAGGAGATCAGGTTCGGCCCCAAAAAAATGAGAAACCCCGATGTAGATTTTCTGTCATTTTTATCATTCGCCCAATCTGAATATGAGAAACTCCGAAGCTCCAAGTCCCCGGGTCGAATGAGTAAACCACGACCAAGAGTGCCAAAAATGTACCTGAGAATGCGTTTTAGACAATGGTAATCATGTTCACTTGGTTGATGCATGCGCTAAGCAACTCGGTTGACAGCAAACTGGATGTTAGGATGGGTAATGGCCAGATACTGTAGAGCCCCAATGAGGCTGCGGAAGTGGGTGATATCGGCAAAGAGGGTGTCGGCTCCATTCGTAGACGAAGAGACTGTCATCTGTGTTGGTTGACTGGTGCATTTTTCCAGTCCAGCTTTCTGCAACAGATCTCGAGCATATTTTGACTGATGAAGAAACAAGCTGGTGCCTGTTCGAGAAACCTCCATTCCCAGAAAATAATGTAACAGGCCAAGGTCCTTCATTTTGAAGGTAGTATGCATAACTCGAGTGACAACCTGAATGAGAGCTGCAGTAGAGCCTGTAATAATGATATCATCTACATAGACAAGAAGAATAACTGTACCGTGTGCTGAATGTCGAGTAAACAGACTCGTGTCGTGTACGCAACGCGTGAAGCCGAGTCCCTGGAGGAACGTTTTCAGACGTGTGTACCAAGCACGGGGGGCTTGCTTGAGCCCATACAGAGACTTCTGGAGTTTGCAATCATGTTGAGGGAAGCGAGGATCAACATAGCCCGGTGGTTGCGTCATGTAGATAGTTTCATCAAGCATGCCATGAAGAAAAGCATTGGAAACATCCAACTGATTGATGAGCCAATTGTTGCGCACGGCGAGTGACAGTACCAGGCGAATGGTTTCCTGCCGAATAACAGGACTGAATGTCTCGGAGTAATCAAGCCCATACTCCTGATTGTAGCCTTTAGCAACCAAACGAGCCTTGTACCTGGAAATACTGTCATCCGCATTGTGTTTAATTTTGTACACCCATTTACACAGCCCACTGGGTGCCGCCCATGGGCTTAGGTACAAGAACCAAGTTTTCTGATCAGTCAAAGCCTTAAACTCGTCATCCATAGCATGACGCCAATAAGCATTTTTTGAGGCAACATAGTAGGCTGTTGGTTCACTATCGGGAAGGGGTGTATTTGGTATTATGGTAGCCTGAAAGGTTTTGGGTTAAAGATACCGGCTTTGCCGGGTTAACATGGGATGAGTATTGGGGGGTGCACGGGCGGTGGTGATTCGGGGTGTGGCCGGGAAGGACCCAAAACGGATCGGGCTGGAGATGTTGTGGGTATGGGGTGGTTCGGGTTGGTTGTGGGTATGGGTGGTGGTTGCGGGTGTATTGTTGGTGACGGTCGAAGGGGTGATGAGGGGTGGTTCGGTAGTGGGTGGAGGTGTGGGGGAAGGTGGTTAGGGACCCTGTGAGTATGTTGGAAAAAGGGGAAGGACGCCAATGAATGATGTATTTGTGGAGGAGGAAATAGACTCGTAGGGAAACTCATTTTCGACAAATTTGACATGACGAGATATGTAGACTTTATGAGTTTGTGGGTCAAGACAGCGATAACCCTTGGAGGTAGGATGATAGCCCAAAAAAATACAAGGACGGGATCGGGGTTGTAATTTGTGAGTAATATGAGGGCGTAGCCAAGGGTAGGCAAGACACCCAAAGACACGGAGGTTGGTATAATTGGGAAGTTCTTGGTAAAGGAGTTGATAGGGTGATTTGTTGGAGAGAGTGTGACTGGGCATTCTGTTAATGAGGTAGTTTGCGGTGGCTAGAGCTTCTACCCAAAAGGAGACAGGGAGATGGGATTGATGTAGAAGAGTAACCACTGTTTCAATGAGATGGCGATGCTTACGCTCAGCCACCCCATTCTGTTCGGGAGTGTATGGACAGAAGGTTTGATGTATAATTCCCAGGGATTGCAGAAAACTGGCCAAAGATGTTATTGACATATTCCTTTCCATTGTCACTTCAAAAACGTTTAACATGAGAATTGACTTGTGTTTTGACCATTTTTTCAAAAGTGACAAAGGTGGTGTATGCCTGTGATTTGTGTTTTAGTGGGTACAACCAAGTGTATTTTGTAAAATCATTCACAAAACAAATATAATAGAGAAAACCAGCAAATGAAGGAACAACAGTAGGACCCCATATGTCAGAATGAATAAGTTAAAAAGGTGCAGTTGTACGCTTCTCAGATAAAGTAAAAGGTAATTTATGAGATTTAGCAATTGAACAGGAGTCACAATTGTTTACATGAATGGAAGAAAAACCTAATTGAGACATTAAAGAATTTATTATTTGAGTAGACGGGTGACCCAGATGACTTTGCCACAACAGACTGTGGCCATCAGCCGAAAGAGCCACCGGAGCCACAGGAACGCTTTCTGAAACTGGGTGGGCAGACGAACTTGTGCCAGGAAGAACGTACAGACCATGCTCACAGGGGCCCTGAAAAATCACCTTCTTGGTAGTATTGTCTAGGATCTGAAAATCATTAGAGATGAACAAGAGTGTGCAATTATTGTCTTTTGTGTATTGGTGAACTGAAAGGAGATTGGATTTCATAGAAGGGACGTGGGTAAGGTTACCTAGGTGAAAGATAGCAGTGGGGGTTTTAATGGTACCCGTGCCAGTGTGAGAAATATTAAGGGACTCACCGTTGCCAACAGTAATACCATTGGAGCCATGATATGGATTTGGAGCGTTAAGCTTGGATAGATCAGAAGTAACGTGCATGTTGGCCCCAGTATCCAACAGCCATTCAGAGGAAGGGTCGGCTTGAGATGCATAATTGGCACGGTTATCACTATTTCGGCTCTCCTCATACCGAAACCAGCAACGAGCAGCGGTGTGTCCTGTTTTCTGACAGATTTGACAAGTTGGATGATCCCGCTCGTAAGCGCCCTGCCCGCCGCTGGAAGATGACTGCCCGCCGCTGCAGAAGGAGTGCAGGCTGTTGTTGCTCTCGTGCTGCTGACCGTCGTACGGCGGACGACTGCCCTGCCGACCACCGCGCCCGCGGCCTCCGCTGTTTCTGTCGTAGCCGCCGCGGCTCCCCTGCCGGCCGCCACCACGCCCCCCGCGATAGTTCTGGCTTGCGGTGAGGGCGGTGGCTAGCTCCATAACAACGGCTTCTCAGAGAAGAAGTTTGCTCTCCAGATCCACGTTGATTTCTTCACTTTTTAGCCACAAGGAGAGAATAGCCAGGTCAACGGGCGTTGGACTGATGCGAACCGCCTGTTTAATGGAGGAGTAAGCTTATGGGAGCCCCCGAACGACGCACATGACGAGATCTTTTTCGGGAATGATTTCGTTCACGGTGTCGAGGGCTGTGATGATGGTGGAGACCTCGTCTAATATTCCTCCATAGTTTTCGTGCCTTTGGTAATTGTGTGGAGACGATCACGCAATTGAAAAATATGAGAGTGGGAAATTGATGCATAGCGTGTTGCGAGGGCCGTCCACAGGGCTGAAGCAGTTGTGTAGGATCGGACGTGTTTCTGAACCGTGGAAGAGATGACCGCAATCAAACATGATCGGATCTGGCCATCCATGGCTTTCCACGCGGCATGGGCCGGATTGCTTTTTTCTGATTTGTCCGTGGCGGTGATGACTGCCGGCGGCGGTTCTGTGCTTCCATTGACGTATTTGAGAAGGTAATTGGCCTCAAGGGCTGTAAGAACGGTGATTTTCCATGTAGGGTAATTTATGTCTGATAATTTTTCGGGAATCAGGGCATGAAGATGCCTGAGAAGGAGTTTAACGCCAGAAGGAAGTGAATCGAGAGGATCCACTCGGTTGTCATCGCTGCCGCCGCCCAGAGAAGAGAGGAACGATCGGTGCCCTAAAGAGAGAAAAAAAATCTAGAGAAAAAAGATCAAGGTTTTCTGGCTCTTGATACCATGAAGGAATATTGATTGTATTGAAGTGTTAACCTAATAAGGGAATACATGGGAGATATATATAGGAGATATAGGAAGGAGTACTAATCCTAATAGGACTAGGATTAGTACACAGTAAATACTAATATTATTTAATACTATTATTTAATACTATCTGTTATTAATGCTAAGCCGCTATAATGGGATTACTTTCCACTATAACCATGCCGTTATAGCTATGCGACATGGGTTTTATTGCGAAAATAGTCTGAAAATACCTATTTTCTGCAATTCATGTCCTTGGCCTTGTAAGAGGCGATTATGGGCGGTTTGCACTTGTTTTTCAACTAAATGTGTCAGTAAAAGTAAGAATTCGACTACCCAACCTTATGCATTGATTCTTAAGCTGTAAGATCTAAGTTATTGCCCTTTGGGGGGGGTTGACATGTTTGCGTGGCAGAGAAAACCCTAAGTTTGGGAAGATGATCTTACTTTGGCTTGGGGTTAGGATTTGTGGATAATTTGGTAAATTATTGGTGATTAGTGATTGACTATTATTTATATTGTTGTTTTAGACCAAGAACAAGTAGAGAGATTTTTATCACGATCTAAGTCTACAGTCTAGGTGAGGTAAGGTATCTAAACCCACAAGCGATTCAAGATAAATATTGGCATAGATATCAAAACATATCATAAAGATACTAAGCGGAAGTTGAAATTTATTACTAAACAATGAAAAGTAAAAATCCATGAGACCATATTTCTAATGTCTAAAATAAGCCTTTACTAGTCATAACGAAAATATAAGTCTGCTAGGAGATCCCCCCCCCCCCCAGCTACCTGAAATCCAATGATAGATTATAAGAACCAAACTAAAGTCTAACTAAGAGAAATCCATGAAGTTTTTGAATGATGAGGATTCACCAATTACTTTCGAAAACTATCGTAAGTGCACTAGTCAAGCACTAAAATCTACATCATAAAAGGATGCACACAGAGATAAAATAATGTGTTAATACATTAAATCTGAGTATATAAGAAACACCAATATAATCATATTATAATGCATATATAGAAACAGTGAATAAGGTTTCCAAAACCATAATCATAAGAAAAGAATTGTAACGAAAAAAATCGCACTTCATGCATAAAGAACTTGTACCCTTACATGACCATATACATAAAATAGTATACTTAATATACACCATATAGACTTAAAAAATATATTATAAAAATGCGTAATTGAGGAACTTCGTATAATCGACATACGTCATTTGAGCTCATGATACCCAACTTATAATCTAGTTGGATTGTCTTATCTATACCTTGCCTGGGTATAAAACCATGTCCAATGATATAGGAGGCTAAACTTTAAAGTCATATCTTAAAATAACTTGTATCAAATCATGCTTGTTTTCATACTTCAAAGTCAAAAGGGTTTGAATGACCATAGAAATCATGCTAAATCAGTACCATAAGGTTTCAAAATCAAAATGAAATAATGAAAACATAGCTTATCGAATAATATCATAATTTCATAGAAATCCTAACTTTACTTCGAAAAATCTTGTGACATTTTTTAGAATCAAAATACTTTAGGCGGGAGAATGAAGAAATACTCTCATTGAAGCCTTACCTACCTAGAGAATGAAGCTCGAAGTAAAACTTGCTTGGAAACCTTGAACCCGAGCTTTTGTCTTCCTTGCAATTTCTTTTTCAGTTGGAGAGTTGAGAGCGTAAAAAATAAAAGAAAAATGAGTACTTGATTAAATATAGGAAAAACTTCAGAATATGGCAAACATTCATATATATTTTTAAAAAATAGCTATGTTTTATTTTTTCCATGTTATATTGATATAATTAGACTATAAATAGCAAAGTTAATTGTATGCAAATAAATATTTTTTTATATATTTAATATAATAAATAAATAATAAATAGGAAAGCAATATAATTGAATGCCTAAATAATTATGGCAGACACATCTGTGATCTTTTTCCATGTTTTCCATCATCAAGTTTTTTTTTTATCAATATTCATACATCACATGTTTTCTGCCCCCCCCCCTCCCAAATTCATTCAAATTCAAGATACTTTACATCACTATAGGAGCGATTTTTGTGATTTTGTATCCATTAGGTACTTATTAATTACATAATTATCTCGTACTTATACAGTTTAATACCCACAAATTGTATTTTTTTTGTTCGTTTGTCTAATGTATCCATACTTATACAGTTTGATACCTACAAATTGTATCTTTTTTGCTCGTTTGTATAAAGTATCCATATTTTTGCTTAACAACAGTGTTGAAATGTATCTATATTTATATACATAGATACTTGTAGTATTATACAAGCATAAGTTAAAATGTTGATTTACGAAGACATTATATCTAGATATATAAGTAATATATCCAAGAAAAAAAGTTGAAACGAGAATATAAGTATAGTTTGTATCCAACGTATTCATTTTTTTGTTTAACAACAATGTATTCATTGTATTTTATATTGGTGTATTCATTTTTTGCTTAACAACTAGTGTATCTATTGTCATGTAGTTCACCTATTCAAAATCGAAATACTTAACCTTCATTCAAAAATTCAACAAGTTACTTACAACAATAACTTGAATTTAAAAAAATATATAAATACCTTTACGACGACAAAATAAGAAATATGGAGATAACAAGAAAATTGAGTATGATGTATCACAATTTTTGTTAAACTGCTAAAGAATATGATCTGATATGTCTTTAAATAATTAATTTTTAGTTATAAAGTTAATTATGGGAAGTTGCTCATTGTATGGACGTAATGTAAGGATAGGGGGTTATATTTATAGCCAATTCCTTTTATAGTTTTTTGTATTTAAAGATGTATTAGTGTATAAATAAAAAAAATAAAAAACTATACAAAAATACAGCTAAAAAGTTATATAAATTATAGTCATTTATTGTAAATAACATATTTATAGTTATTGGTATTCATTAACCCTATAAATATAGTTATTTTTGTAAGTTGCTCATAAATATATTTCCCTAATAGAATTTAAAACATCATGGATTAGGCTTAGAAAGCATGGGAAAATATCAAAACAATGCCAATTAAAAAGTTGTCTAAGACTTTCTACGAGGTCATCTACGATCCATGGTTTGATCTACAGGCTGTAGATCTCCTTCATGAAAGTCATATAAAAATTGTAAGCTCTCATAAGTTCATTCTATGGCCCCAAAATTACGATTCATAGATGGTTCTATGATCCATAATTGGGTCTGTGAAAGATCAAACCAAAAAATGACTTTTAAAAGTTTGTTTCACGAGTTAAGAGTGTGGATTATACTTCAACTTACGAACCTTAAATGAGGTTCATTTACTTTTTCCAACTTCAAAATGATGCAAATTTTGTGGTGTTAGAAATAAGACTTATATGAAACTTCAATTCAATAGGTTATGGGCCACCTAATTTACTATATGCTGAGTGATATTTTCATTTGAATTGGACCATGAATTAATGCAAAAACTTAGCTGATAGAAATGCTTTGAACTTTGGTTGATGTTTGAGGTACCATACGACCTTTTGTGTGTGTGTGTGTGTGTGTGTGTGTGTGTACCATACGACCTTTTGTGTGTGTGTGTGTGTGTGTGTGTGTGTGTTTGTGTGTGTGTGTGGTGTGTGTGTGTGTGTGTGTGGTTCCCAATGCTTCTCCACGCTCAACGAGATGCGCCAACCTCGGGATGCTTTACTCCTAACCCCACAAGGTTCCGAGACAGAGCTTAACCTGAGTCTCGGTTAAGAACGGTGTGTGTGTGTGTGTGTGTGTGTGTGTGTGTGTACACAACTTGGAAATCATCAATGATGGGGAGATATATTTTTTAATTTATATATGTATTAATCTATTATGTAATGTTATAAGGAGAAATATGAAATGACATCTTGTAAATAATCTCGTGCAATGAATTTGTTAATATGATTCGTGGTTTTTAAGTAATATTGTGCATTCTACTAAGTTATGTGAATGATTGTTTGTGATTGTTGGTTGACTCAGGTACCATTAAGATACACTAACTATGGTTCAATCAGGTACCATTTAGATACACTAAATATCAGTGGTGCGACTATCACGATGGGGAATATATTATGGATTACTTAGGTACCACATAGGTACACTAACAATTCGCATTTGAATTTAGTGAAAGGATCAGGTTTGTGATTTTTGTTCCCTAAGAGGACCAAACATTTACATTTGTGATCATGTGGGATATATATCAAGGTATTGTTGTTTTCATGAAATGTGACTATGAGTCTATGTGGTTTGTTACTTGTTGTTATACACATTGTTATGTGTTATTGCACTATAGTAAGCTATATAACTGACCTAGTGATCCTACCAGTACACTGTGATTATGTACTAATATTGTACCTATTCTTTTCTTTGTTGAGTACACAATATCTTCTCGTGGCTTATCCCAGACCCCAAATAAGAGACACTTGATTACAAATCCAAGGGTAAGCTACATCTTTTAGACTAACATGGGTTTGTTTGTGTTTTCTTGTCCATCCTTTCAGACACATACTTTTATACTTCAATTATGTTTAGTTTCGGGATTACATGTCCAACTTGATTGTTTTAGTGTTTTGGGTATGATGATTTTTAATCTTAGAGGTATTTCTACATTGAATATTTTTAGACTAATTGGTTGAGTTTATGTGGACTCAATTCTTTAGTAAAATAATTATTTTCCTTAGTTTATATGATAACCTTAAGTTTTATCAATGGCGTTGGTTGATTCAGGTTAGTCTTTGGTCCTCTTATATGTAGTTTAGTGCGAGTACCACTCACCACGATCAGGGTTATGAAAAACTTGGTATTATAATTCTAGATTTCTTGATCTTTTCATACCAAAATAAGCCTAGTAGAATTCTGTCGGAACGACACGGAGATGTGTGTACTTTTCTGCAAAAGGCTATACGACTTAAGGAAATTCTCTTTCTTTCTTCCTTCATGTTATGACTTGTTTTAAATTGGTATATAGTGATCCAAATTAATATCTAACTTTTTCACTCTTTTGTCCACATATGTTTGACGCTCGAAACAATAGCGCAAGGATAGTAACTCCAATGGCAGAGCAATCAAGTGAACGTGCAACAGGAGGTCGTGGCAGAGGGAGAGGGAGAGATACAGGCAAAGAAAGGCCAAAGACCTCTATAGGTGGATCTCAACATGTGAATGTACTATTGAAAGCGAACCCACCCCACTCTAGGGTCTAATATAAGAAGTGATTGATACTATGAGTGAGGATGATGTTGAACTAGAAGTGAGAACACAAACTGGAATTGTAGGTCTTCCTCCTATTGATGCGAGGACTGTTCAGTAATACTGGATTTTTTAGTGGGTTGACATGTAGATGAGTGAATTTGATGATTGATATTATTCAATTTCTTATCACTCAAACTATTGTGGCTACTGTTCTTAAGGTGGATAGAGATGTGGGTGCTGACAATTTCTTTCGTTCATTGATTGGCCCATCTGATGATTGGTATAGAACATGAGATACTAGACAAGTTCTTGAACCTTAATCCTCCGGTGTTTCATGGTTTTGAGGGTGAGGATGTGTTTGAGTTCATCTAAGGTTGTGTTTGGTATGAAGGAAAATGTTTTCCTAGAAAATGCTTTCGTGGAAAACAAGTAGATTTTAGACTTATTTTTTCATGTTTGGTTGGTGAGTAGAAAATATTTTTCGGAAATGATTTTAGTGTTTGATTTATGAATGAAAAATGTTTTTGAGGAACATCTTATATTTTTACTAGAGTAGAAAATAATTTATGAAATTGAAAATATTTTTTAAAAACAATTTTTTTGAGGGTGGTGGTGGGGAGGGGTGGGGTGGTGGTGGTGGTGGGGAGGCATATGGAGGGGGTAGGAGTGAAGAATAAAAATTTAAAGTTGATAATATTTTTAAAAAGCAAAATTAATTTTTTGGGGAGGGGTGGGGTTGGGGGAGGGGGGCTAAGGGGGGAGGGTGAAAAAATAAATTTTGTAGTTGAAAATACTTTTTTTAAAATTGATGTTTTTCCCAAAAAAATGAAATTTGAAATTGGAGGAGAGATTTGGAAAATGTTATCCTTAATTTTTGAAGGAAAGTCATTTTCCTTAATTTTGAGGAAAATATGTTGATTTGGAAAACATTTTCAAAACTTTTGCCCCAACCAAACATGAGAAAATTGGAAAACATTTTCCATACACTCTTAGATTGCTACAAGAGGCTTCATAAGTTGCGCATTGCGCACCAACTCGAGGTAGAGTTTTTTACTTTCCATCTCTAAGGCAAGTCAAAACATTGGTGAAGAGATTTTGTGGAATGTTATTCCTCGATCTTACCTCCATTGAGTTGGTCATGGTTTCACACATTTTTCTTAGAGAAGTACACATTTAGAGAAATACGTGTTAGGTTGGATCGAGTTAGTCTTTGGTCCTCCGACCAGATGGTTAAGTGTGAGTTCCACTCACGAAGGTCATATACATGACATGAATCATAAATATTTTCTTGAAATACATTCTCAATTTGAAATTGGATTACACGACAAAAAAGTTAGCAATTCAAAAAAATTGACCAGGTTGACATAATCCTGCTATAGCGGGGTCAACAATGAGTCCTAGATTTGGCCTCATTTAGGACTTTATTTATAATGACTTAGTGTCCTCAAATGATTGTTTTGTGCAAATAACTGATGTAATACCTTTGCTTTCCATGTTTATTGATTGAGGAACAATGTAAGGACACTAATTTTTAAAAAGAAAAAAAAGTAAGCTAAAAGAGTAAAGAAAAACAAGTCTGGTGATCGCCACATCTACTTGGCGAGTCTCCGAAGGGATCCTTGACCGCCTAAAGTTCCAGTGTGTCAAGATCTGAAGGAGAAAATCAAGTTCGCGAGAGAAATAATCAGTCAGCGGATCACCAAGTAGTTTTTTTATGCAACATTGGATCGCCCAAAGTTATAAATCGGAGGATGCTGAAGGCCAAGGCAGAAGGACGGTGGAATTGACCAAAGGGCAAATCATCGAGTGGTTGGTGAGCCCAACTTACTACGCTTAGTGGTCCTTCACAGCACATTCTTGGCGACTATAAATACGTTTTGAAACATTTAGCTTAATGGGAATTTCATAATTTTTACTGTAGAAGACCATAATTCAAGAGTTTTTGAACTGTGAAACAAGTTTTCCTTAGCTTTGAGGAATTGAGGTTTTTCACTTTTGAGAAATTGGAAGTGGGTTCTTCAATTTGTACCTTTGTAAAGACTAAATTAATCTTACCCAGTTGACGAAAACTCAGTTTAGTAATGATTATTTTGTTTTTTTTGTGATTTCTAGCTAAAGCCCTAATTCTTGGGGTGTCATGTGATTATGGGCTGATTTAGTTTCTGGGTATTGTTAATTGTAAGCCTAAATATCATTTAGAAGTGAGTTTATTCAGTAGTTGTGGTTTAATTTGAGAATTGTAGTTGCAAATGTAGTTCTACCCCGTGTGTTTTACTTTCCCAAGAGAGCTTTTAAAACAAAGATTATTGATTGATGGCCAGTTGGTATTGGATTGTGATGGGTCCGCCGGTTCAGCTCGAGAGAATGAATCCTAGACCTTTTTCACACATTTAGCTAGAGAGAGTGAATGGACTAAGGTGTAGGATGTTCTTATTTTGCATGTTAGTTGATATTCGAGAGAAATCGACTTGATTCGAGGTAAATTGTTTGAGAGAAAGTTTACCTCTACTATATTCCAGCTTATTCACTAATATTCACCTATTGATAGTGACTTACTTTCCTCTTTAGTCAGTCCCAAAAGAATGATATATTTATATATTAAGTGACATTTAACTATAAAATATTTATTTTACCCTTAATGCAATGATATACACCCAATTTCTATCATCATTTTGGACCACAAATGTTAAAAGTCTTCATTTCTTTCTTAAACTTCGTGTCGAGTCAAAGTACCTCATATAAAATAGGTCAGGAGGAGTATTTCCTAATAATTGCAATTACCCATTTTTTATATTAGCCTATAATCAAATCACATCCCAAGAACCCGTCTCATTATTGTTATTTTGCATTATTTGCTTCTTTTGTAGTTGATAATCAAAACAAAAATCCCCTTATTTGACGTTCGTGTCACCCCCTGATTTGAATTATGTTTTTATTTGATAATGTCTATTCTTATGGCTGATTTAAATATGTTCACACTTACTCATTAAATCTTAAACATGTCCCACTCCTTTTAGGATTCAACCCCAACTCATTTAGTTGGGTTATATATTGACTAATGATTGTTGATGCTTCGAATTGGATTAAGTGTCTTTGATAGAGTTTTCAAATGGTTAAGATTCTTTTGGTTAAGTTGAATTTTGTTCTTTTTAGTCATAGTTGACTCTACTTATTTTTGGTTTTTGTTTGTGTGTTGTTGTTTGTAACAGAGGAAATGAGCTCAACGATGTCAATGAACGTAATATAAATGACCCTCATCTAATGGACGAAATTGGTGCCATTTTTTTGCCTCCAGCTGAAGGGAACCGTTCTCCTTCAAGAATAAATCTCAAGAGTTGGTTTGATTAAGGTTATTCCCATTTTTTATGGGATCAGCATGTAAATGGCTGACTGAATTACCACGAAACTCAATCACTTCATGGGAAAAGCTTGTCACCACATTAAAATGCAATTATTCCTGCCTTTGAAGATGATGACACTTCGAGACAACATCCAAAGCTTCAAGTGTTTGGAGGGTGATCCAATTCATGAGGCATGGCTTCAATTCAAGAATTTGGTGATGCAATGTCCAACACATGGTTTGCCTGACAATATTTCGCTGCAATATTTTTACCGAAAGATCGATTCGGTGAACCAGGGTGTTATTGACCAACTTTCTCCGGAAGGTTTAATGCAACAACCTTACATTATAGTAACCCAACTTTTGGAAGGTATGACCACAATTAATCGATCTTGGTACACCCGTGAAAATTAGGTCTCGCGTTTCATGGTTAAATTGACTAAGGAGCAACTTGATAAAGATCAACCAAGGGACCTAAACACGAAAAATATCATGACCCAACTTTAAATTTTGTCAAAATATGTCATCGGAGTTGCTGTTAGAAGTGTCAATTCTATGGGTGTTCCTATTATCTGGATTACCAAAAAAGATGTACGGTCTAATGAGGCTGAATGTTTAAACTTATTGAGGCCAAGTTTAAACTGTTGTACAACAAAGAGGTGGACTTCCTAGCCAACCAAGTAGGTGGTTATCGTTCAAACTATCTGAGGAAGGGTGGTAACCAAGGTTGGATCAGGGATGAAGACTGGGAAGATCGTGGTAGAGGGTGGAGGGATCATAAACCCACTTGGAAGGAAAGAGATGGGGAGAAGGACGGGTACATTCCTCCCACGAGCGTCAAAAGCCAAATGATTCTGAGAGTGGTCGATTTGAGGATATGTTTTTTTCTATTCTTAACAAGGTTGAGTGGTCCGAAATTTTTTTGAAAGAAATGAAGGAAGATGTGCTGACTCTTAGCTAGACTGTTATTTCTCACTTCGTATATATTAAACACGAGACAACATGGATTGTTGCCTAGTGGCACTATGTCCAACACTAAGAATGAGGTTTGAGCGAGCACTTGCGTCGTGCCACAACGTCAACTTAGGCACTTTTTTGAAGGCAACCTAGTTTTATTCTTTTTTCTTTAATTTTGAAATAATGGTGTGTTGATTGTGAAGTTGAATAACTTGAATGTGTTTGAAAATTGTAGATTAGCGAGCAATACTTACCAGTCGACGACTCACCGAAGAGGTCTGCGATCTCGACTCGGACCACCGTTGAACTCTAGAAATTATAAAGTTGAAGTCTGTAAAACTCGGCAAGCCTAGGGGCAAATCGACGTGTTGCCGAACGAATTGGTAATCTCGACTTAGTCCACCGTTTGGACCCCTACATTAACTAGAGGTCCTGTAAAACTCGGCGAGGTAAGTGCCCATTCGGCGTGTCACCGAGTGGGAGACGAGAAAAACTAATGTCACCGAATGGATGAGAAATAGATGGTTTTAAAATTCAAAAGGTTTAAACTTTTAAACTCTTTCACATTCTCTCACTTTTTAACTTTCCACTATCACACCCGCACTAGTTTTCCCATATTTTCATGTTTTTACTACTTTTTAGTTGTCAATTGTCTGTCCAAAGTTGGATTCTTTGCCACCTAAACTTTCAAATGGGAAAAGACATAAATTTCTCCTTAAACTTGTCCCGGAAAGTCAGTTACATGCTTAGACTATCATAGTGAACTATTACACGCCTATACTATTCAAAAGTAAATTTTCTAACCTCATAAAACTGATGTGGCAAAAAAAATAAACAAAAATAAAAAATAGGCGTGTCAGTTTGGAAAAAAAGTAAACAAAAAAGATTATAATCCTCTTTTGTACCCCCCACCCTACACCTCTTCTTCTTCACACCCTACCCCTTGTCTTCTTCTTCACACCCTACCCATTGTCTTCTTCTTCTTCATTCTTTATTTTATCACACTTCTTTATTTTTTTTAATCACAATCTAAAAGCACAATTTGTTATTCGCAATTAAGTTAATTTCCATTGATTTGTTAGTGAATAATTGTATTTAATCTAGTAAAGTTTCAGTTGATTGTTTCTATCTTTTTCATTTTTGTCTTTGCTAAAGAAATTTGGTTAATCAATATTTGGGTTTGGTGGTGATAGAAACTTAATGGGTTTGGTGGTGATGGATGGCGGGTGGCAAAAGTTAAAATAGGTAATTGAAAGTGATGAAGAAGGAAAAATTGATATTGATAAAGGTGGTGGTGATATTTGGTGTTGGGTGACAAAGAAGAAGAAGAATTAAAGGTGGTAGTAATGGTGAAGAACATCATCAATAGTGAAGGTGGTTTTGGGGTTCGGATATGATTTTCCGATGATATGAGAATTGAAAATAGGTGAGATTTAGTGATGAAGAATATATTATTATTAAAGAATTAAAATAATCAAATTGGGATTAATTAGAGTAAAATATAGTTGATAAAAGAAAAGGTAATTAATAAAGAAAATAAAATAAATATAATTTATGACATGGCATTGGCGTAGCGCTGGTGTGGTAGCGAGTATAATACACCATAATAATGTGTGAGAGTGGTGTTACACATTTCAGGGTGATAATAATTTCACTTTTGAATAATATAGGTGTGTAATATGTCATTGTGATGGTTTAAGCGTGTAACTGACTTTTTCGGTACAAGTTCAAAAGGGAATTTTGTCTTTACCATTTGCAATTGTTCTTATCTTAGTGATTTGTGTTGAGCCTCTCTGAATCGTAATTGTATGCTTGTGTGCCTGTTTTAATATGAATGTCTTTCCTAAAATTATTAATTATTGATTTCCCAAGTTTCGTGCTTAAAATTGATTAAAATTGTTAAATTGTGTGTATTTAGTGTTGGGTTAAGTCTAAGTAAACCACATTTGTGCTAAATGACATATTTTGTCCAATGATAGAGTGATTGACGTCATTCATAAGGGTGTAAGTCGTCAAATGGCTAAATTTGGCTAATCCAGAAGAAGTCTGAGTAACCTAGGGAAAGGGTGTAATGGGTTTGAGTCTAATTAAGTTTGTGTATGCTTTAATTTTGTTTTAAGTGGTTCACCGAAAATCTTTCTTGATCGCTCTTTTTGTACCCCTAACTTCTAAAATACATTGTATTTTTCGGTGGGATAGTACTTGCTTGGCGAATGCTGTCGGAGATTCGCTGAAAGGCCCTTCCTATCACTGACATGCCAATTTTTCAGAGAAATTTTGAGCTAGTCCTTCTTGATGAGCCTGATCTAGCTCGCCAAAGTTATTCGGCGACTCACCAATCGATTATGCGCGTCTATTTGCAATTGTTTTTTCCTACAACTTTTCTTGAACTGTGCCTAACTTTCTACAATGTGTTTGCAGATATAGCTAGACCAAAAGTGGCAGGAAGAGACATGTGGCTCCGCAAGAGGGCTAAGGGAATCACAATAAAAAAGGATGC